>CM021102.1:360166884-360273478 GCA_007115665.2 Sequoiadendron giganteum | reverse complement strand
TACCAAGTCCACCTGGGTGTAATCTTACAACTCTTACCTAGCTCTTAATCCACTTTAAAGGCTACAATCCTCCCAATTCTTGAATTTAACTTTGCAGGGGTGTAGAGATGTTTCCAATGACTCTAATCCATCCTATTAGGGTTCTCAAAGTTCCACCAAACCCTCATTTAGGTTTTGAAAGGCTACTAGTCCTAGGAGCCCCAATTAGGTCTCCTTCTTTGAGAAAATAGGTTAGTTCTCCAAAGTTTCCAAAAGAACCCCCAACCTTTCCTTGGGGTTCCTGGTCCATATGCCCACCTCTATGAAATGTTTTGGGTCTTGACCCTCAATTTTCCATACACAGGCGTAACCCTTAATTTTGCAAAATTAGGCCTTTTCAAACCCTCTTCCTGACCTCACTGCAAACTATCATGAATTCCTTTGATCCGATGGTTCGATGGAGCTTCCTCCTCCATTCTATGCCTTGGCAAGGCTCATAGCTACCCTCTCCACACCGTGATTTGTCAGGAGATGGACACCCCTGCAAATCAAATGCTCTGCACTTCTTGTCTTCCCTAGCTGGACACTTCTTTGCTCACCTAGAGGAAGACTCCCATAGTATTGCCGATGCTACCAAAGACTTCTAATCCTACCATATATACAATCATGGATTCTAGTGACAATTCCCAAAGGACCGTACAATATGTACATTGGGAATGTGATCTAAATCTCCATTCTTCACAAGCTGCCTGTCAGGTCAGCAATTGAAAAAAAAGAAACTATCTAAGAACAGTACTTGAAAATGAATAAACTAACAATTATAATGCCACACAAAGCTTGAATACCACTCACACTACATTCTACACAAGCTACATAGACAATTTCTATCCAATGAAGCTCTACTTCTAAGCAAAAATCAGAAACTCTCACATTAACACAACTATTCTCACTTGAATTTCAAAATTTCCAATAATCCAAATGCTTCCAACCTTTCTTTCAGGTTGAGGCACACCATATATAGGTCACAAAAAATAGTTTCTCATTCCCCTTGGTCATGTGCTCCAACCATATTATGGAAAAGTTGCAAAATGGAACATTTTGCAACTTCCTGCCAATTTTCTAGAAACCTATGCAAATGAGTTTCAAACCTCATGAATCTTTCCCAAACATTAGTCTAATGATCAAAACATGTTCCTAAGCTATCTCACCTACTCAATGGTCAACATGACCTTCATTGAAACATATCAAATATGCAAACCTAGATTAGATTGCTTAGTGTTTCATAGGTGCTCCTGCACCAATTTAATTGCAAGTCAAAAACTGTAATTGAATGGTTTTATGTATTTAAGTTGATTAAATTAATCTGGTTATAATGTGAATTTTTTTATTTAATTTATTAATTAGTTTAATTTAATTAATAAAATAATTTAATCTCAGATTAGATTTATTTTATTGATTAATTAAATTAATTGTGTTAATTTGAATTAAGTTATTCATTTTGGAAATTAATAGATATTTTGAATTGAAATTATGTTTGAAAATTGAAAAAGGGTTTTAATTTCATTTTTGAAAATTTTAAATGCAAAAATTAAAATTAGAGATATTTTGAGATATTTTATGTTTTTCTGTTTTCAAAAATTGATTATGGTGGTTGAATAGATATTTTAGTTTTTTGGCTATTATTCTGATTTTTGGATAAAAAATTGGGAGGGAGGATGAAAAATGGAGATGGAGAAAAGAAAAGGAATTTCTAGTTTGGTGGGTTTTGGATTTGGGGTTTTTTAGTGAAGCTCAGTTGGATTTCTTGAAAGGAGCTTGGATCTGAGGATAAGGCTTGCACCATTTTTCCAATCTCTCAAGCTTTTTGAACCAGGTTTTCTTCTTTGTAAATTTGGTTCATTTTGAAAAGGATTCAAAATTTGATTTGCTGTTTGGAAATTATGGATTTAAACCTTATTTGGTTGCAAGGTAAAACCCATGTTAGATTCCTATAACTTGTCTTTTCCTTTCTTTATGTTTGGATCTGAGAAATCTATTTAAAAGTTTAATTGCTAAATTCTTTGTGAAAATTGTGTATTTTCTGGAAATTTTATAATTTTACTTGTAAATGAATGTTTGGAAAAAAAATTTCTCCAATTATTCCATTCTGTTGGAATTATTTATATATATATATATATTTTTTATATATACAAATATGGCTAATATATATATACAACATATATATATAAATCATTTGGAATTTATTTTGTTCTGATTGAAAACACGTCTTACAACGAAATCAAAAAATGTAGGGACGAAATCGTAGTTTTCTTAATGGTTTCAGTGGTTGGAGTTTCGGGGGACTATGTGAGGTGCTACTCCCACCACCGCCCCCACACAGGGGATGGTTGTGGAGGCCGAGCCTCCACCGTAGCCCCCACCTCAATACCCCTCGCATTGGTCGCACCCCTTACCTAAGGGTTTGGTTGTGTCTAACACAGCTGGTGCCCCTTAGGGGGATCCGACTGTGTTACCCACAGTTAGCCTAGGGTTAGGGTCGGCTGAGCATACCATCGCCCTATGTAAAAACCCATCTACCTCCCAATGAAGACCGACATGCATCACCGTAAAAATGCGTCCAGGTTTTTTTTAATTTGACCTTTTTTTTATATAAATAAAAATAGTGATATATATATTTATTATTTTATATTATATTAATTTAATATTAAAATATGAATGATATTTTATATTATATTAATATAATATTAAGTAATAATATATATATAGTTGAGTCATTCTTTTAATACATATTTATATTGAAATTATTGATTTTCAAAACGCATATTTTAAATGTAATTGAGAAAATTTTGATTGTTTTAATATAATGATTTAAATTAAGGACATGATTTAAATGGAATTAAAGAATTTAAATTATAGTGTTTTTTAGTCAAGTTGTGGATTTTAGTTTTTTAAATAATGAAATTGATAGATCAGTATATTTGAGTTTTAAGGAATAGGTCTAATGGATGAGTTAATTATTTTTAAAAATGATTATGTTGAAAAGTGGAAATAATGTTTGTTTAAAAGCGATATGTTCTGAATCGCAGAAGTAACCACTTTATTTTATTAGTATTTTCAAATAGTTAAGGATTAAATATTTGGTTAAAATTTTATCATGTATCTAGAAGAGATAATATTAAAATTGGTTTAATTGAGTCAATAGACTATTGAATTCTATAAAGGCAATGGATATTTCATGTTTTTTTTAAAAGTAATCATGGATTTCAATTGGTTATTAAAGTTAGTATTTCCCTTCTCTACAATTGATGAGTCAATTAATTATATTAATCAATTGTTCAGTTAAGACAATTATTATTCTTGTTGTAAAATCATTTTGAAAAGGAAATGGGTTTAGAATATCCAAAATTAGTTTATTTCAATTACCTTTAGTGAATATTCCTTCGTATTCTTATTTGGGGAAGTGGGTTAAATATGTCTTTAATTTGTTAAGTCTCCCTGAAGGGGTTTAAATTATGTGGGTTGTCGATTTGTTACATCAACCTATTTTGAATGCCTTGGGTAGTACTTGGGGTCTAGTCAGTATTTTACCCAGTTTCCATGAATAGGGATGTTTTGTGCCTCCTATGGAAGGAATGGTTTATGTGATTTGTGGCTCCTTGTAAAGAGTGGTGTTGATATCATTGTTACCTCTAGAGTTGGAGTGAGTTCTTTTTATGTTTCCTCCTGGAATTGGAGTGGATGTGATGTTCTGTTGTACGCAATTAGGTTTTTGTTGTGATTGGTTATGTCTGGTATGTTGGCAAGTAGATTTGCAAGTGATAACTAAAGCAATGTAATCCATGTCAGTAATGTTATGGTTTACTTGTAGTTGGTACTTGATTGTTATGTGTATGGTTTTCATAACATACTTGATCTGTTATTTTTGGAAGCAATGTAACCATGTTAGAGTTGTACTTGAGGTGAACTTGAGTTGTAGTTCTGATGTATTTGAGTTGTACATACGTTGAACTTGAGTTGTACTTGTGATGTATTTGAGTTGTATGTATGTTGAACTTGAGTTGTACTTGTGTGGTACAAGTGATTGGTTGTGTCAGTTTGGATTCAGTTATGATTTGGCCTATGTCTAGAGGTAGTTGGTCTTGTCTAGGAATCCTTGTTACTACCTCCTAGCACGGGGGGTGGGCCTTCAAGTACCACTTGGTTGGGTGGAACATGCACCTTGCTCCGTTGGGTTTTCTTCTTGTTCGTGTTGATGAGATTTCTAGTTGGAGAGCTCGTGGGATCTAGTTTCTCTTTATGCTTTTATTCATTTCAATTAATCTTGTAATTTATTACCCCTCTTTGTTATCGAGGTGGAAGTTGTGATATGTAATCATGCTTTTGGATTTACCTCATTCGGGAAATGAGATTTGTAACCTTATTGTTAAAAGAGATCTTATGGTATCTTTATTTTCTTTGATGAATTTATCTTGTATGGAATGAATGTGTTCTTAATTTCATAAGTAATTAAATGTTGTGGTTTCAATTCTTTAATTTTGTTCGTGGGTAATTAAGTAATCTCAGTCTCGTAACCTTAGAGGTTGTTGCAATATGTAGTGAACTTGCATATTAATTGTACTTAAAAAAAATAAAAATTAGTTCATTGGAGTATTTAATTGCAACTTCCTCTAGGGTTGCATGGTGGGGCATTACACTTTCCTTGCTTTCTTTCCTTTTTCTTTATGTCACTATTTTCACATCTCAATATATTTAGATATTTCAACATTAACTTAGTATTATATAAACTCTTTTCTTGATTCATGCCACCCTTATCAGTTTTGGTCCTTTAGTCTTTCAATATTTTTCTTGACTCCATCCATCTTCCTTTATTTTCTTGAACTGAATATGAAAATGAAACCAACCTTTGTATTTTATCAATTCAACATAATAGTGATTATGGATAAATTGGAAAAGAATTCAAAACATCCATCTACAGGAAGAAATTATAAAATTTCCAGAGAAACCAAAATTTCTACAAAGGATTTTAAAAATAAAACTTTTAAAATAATTTTCACAGTCTAAACCCAGGCAAAGAAACTACTCATTTCAAAAAAAAATTCAATCTAAAACCTAATATCCTTTGGATTTCTCCACCACAAAGTGTATAGAGGATTCAAATAAAATTCACTTTTCTACAGAGGTTTAATTTTCTAAAATTCAAAACTAGCTATTGTTTTCCTCTAAGTTTGATTTATAGTTTGGATCTGTTAAAGTTCTCAAATAAAACAATTCTTATTCAAAAGTTTTTAATGTAAATAAAAATTTCTAAAATTCTTCATGGCAACAATAGAAGCTTTAAAAATTTCCTTTCTCTAAAATCAAATCATTTTCCTTAATGGATCTAACAATACAATCAATTGCACAATACAATTTCTAAACTAGATTTTAATCAAACTAATTTCACAAGTAAAGCACCTGTATCAAGAAGCTTTAGACAAGATGAACCTTTGATTTCAAGCCTCCTCCAAAGCTTTCACAGCCTCTTCCCAGCAACCACAATACTTCTAGCACCAAAATCGTATCCAATAATCACAACAAATGTAAAATAACAAATCCTTAACAATTCCTACAACCAAGAAACTCTACAATCCTCTGTGTATTTTCCATTTATCATTCTTCTCCCAAAAATATCTATCTCAAACATATCCTCACACACCCGTGAAGAAGCTTTCCTCTTCTTTCAAAATCCAAAATTCTCTCCATGAATAATTTTTCAACAACCTCTTCATTAATTTAACTCTAACATGCTAGCAATAATAAAATATCTTCTAACAACCAATTTTAATTTCAAAATAATTTAATAATTCCAAATTGAATTTAATTACGAAAAATTGAAATTTAAATTCCAAAATGAAATTAAATTCTATTTTTCAACTTTCTAAATAAATATAATTTAATTAATTAATTTTAATTATTTAATAAATAAATTCAACCCCTTGGATTAAATTTAATTAATTACATAAATTAAATTAAATTAATTAATTTAAATAAAAACTTCTATCAAAAACGTCTAATTTTAATTAAATAAATATCAACATTATTTAATGCAATAATTCTAAATATTTATTTCCATAATCTAGAACCCATCAAAATTAAATAATATTAAAACAAGAGAACCAATGAATCAACAAACACGACTGATGACAGACTATGGCTAGGGTGTAGACCTGACACAAGTTACCTAGCTACTATCTCCCATTCAACTTAACCATTGGATCGACACGCTCAAACCTGTGAAACTAGGTGGAGTTGATGTCATGTACTTGCAAACCTGAAAACAAAATAACCAAGATCATATATATATAAATAGCATAAAATACACACCATGAAGAGGAAATCATGGAATCGTAGGGTGCTCGCAAGCGAGTGATGCGATCCTGTCCCCTTCACCAATACACTCATCATAAACTAGTATTTTCATAATACTCTAATATCTCATATGCAATAAACATGTTATATTAACTAACATCATTACACCAAATAAAGTATGTAAAACAAAACATCAGATAAAATACACCACAGCACACAAAATAGTCTCACTCTATAAATAGCGATCAAATCACACGTACACACATGATATAGTATCTGAATATCCAGAAACACAAATCAAAGCAAAACAAGGACATACTATCCAATCCAGAAAGAAAAATGGAGGGGTATTATGCATGCCACCCTTATCATTTTTGGTCCTTTAGGCTTTCAATATTTTTCTTGCCTCCATCCATCTTCCTTTATTTTCTTGAATTGAATATGAAAATGAAAACAACCTTTGTATTCTATCAATTCAACATAATAGTGATTATGATTGGAACTTTTTAAATTTAAAATGGAACTAGATATATTGCACATGTAGGATACAAAGACTAGTTTCCAAGACAGCAGGATACATTATGATTCATAGAAACTATGAAATTATCAAATAGTTTTGGATATATCTCTAATTCCTTTCAACAAGTATAGAGTATGCTCTATTCAAAATAATAGATACTTCAAAAATATATAGTTATTGAATGTAAAGGTAAAGAGATTAAATCCAAATTTATTTTATATCCTAAAGACTTAACTATACCTAAAATAGAGTGACAAGTTATAACTTTTCATACTAGAAAATAGCAATACACAACTAAATAGTCATAATAATATTATAATAGTATGTGACATGCAATCATTAAAACTCAAATGAAACATATAATAGTCACCAAAATAATGAAACAATGTGTTTATATTCATTTTTATTCATGTAGCATTAAATACTATTTTATCATACCTATGATTTAATGATTATTTTTCTTTTTTTTTCCTCTTAAAAATATTCCAAACCCCCTTTTAGTCTCCCTTTTTTATTTTCTTTTCTACTTGTATTCCCTTTCCACTTTCTACAACCTTTTCTTATAGTGTGATACCACCAAAATGAATAAAAAACCAACAAGAATCCATGCTAAATAGCTATCACGTCCCCTTAAAGATCCTTTTTTTCCAACACTACGCTTTTCACCTTCAAAATATCCAACCTCCTAAACTATTTTCTCCATATTTCCAAATAATTAATTCAACCTTGAAATATATGGTAAATATTAGGTGCCAAATCCCACTCATTCTTTTTCTTCATTATTTTTCTTTTTTGAATTTCACTTTTTTGGTTTTAAAACCATTATATTTCATAAGAGTGTTTAAAATCATTTTATTTAATATAAAATTGAGTGATCCTAGGTTATATAGGATATTCAAATAAAGATAGCATGCCAACATTGTCAATAAAAATAACTTTGATTAAATGTAGATGCATAATTATGACCTACAACAACAATAAGTATAAATTAAAAATGTACAGTTATAAGTAAAATTATATTGCACATTTATGCAAAGAATCCAAAAACTAATTAAATTTATTAAACACATTCACATGACCTATGACTATTGCTAATCCGTATTAATTCTAAAACTACATGGTATAATGGCCCCATATTTGTAATCTATCACTCTCTCAATAATGATGTTCTCCTTTTGGACAAGAGGAGTATACCATCCTTCCATCCACATCATGATAACAAAATATAGTAGTTAATATATATAATCAATTAAAAATTATTAATCATTAATTCATAATAATCATTATCATAAATGTGATTAAAGAAGTAAATTATTACATTGCGGCATCAATAAATTTTAAAATTATCCTAATGATGGTAAATTATAGTTAAGCTACCAAAATAAACTACATGAAATACATATAGTACAATAAATATGAAAATATTCCATAAAATATTATTTATTAAATATATAGGAAAACAATTTTTTATCACCATGCATAAAATCAAAAATTAAAATTACTTTTAAATTTTTATACAAATTATAAAGCCAAAATGGGCTATGATAGAAAGAGAAAAGTTCTAGAGAGAATGGGATATTCAACCTTACTCTATGCATAAGGTGAGTGTAAAACAATATTAATTTTTCTAGCCATAATTAACTCTATCATTATTAGATATTAATATTTGTTCTTATTTTAAAGGTTTTTATCCACACCACATTTTTGAAGTAATATGTTTTTTTTGGCTAGAGTGATACCAGATATATTTCTCAATCTTATTTCATTATATTTAATAGAAAACCTATAATAAATATCAAAAATCCCAACATTAAATTATTGGTTAGCAAGTTGAGGAAATTAGTTGAAATCATTGACCTCGATGATGTAAACTATTTGTTGGCCTCTATTTAACAAAATATAGAATATATTGATGTTAATTTTGTTTTACTTTCATTAAGTTCATTGTATAATGCCCAATTGTATAGATAGCTTTGTTCCATGCATTACCCTAATTTTTCCAACAAAAAGGAGGACCCCTTATTTTTCCTACTTCTCTTTTCCCCTTAAGGTTTTCCTTACCTCATAGTTGTGGTTAACGAGTGGATCTAGTCCTTTATCCTTCATGAAATAGTCTAGCTATAGTCAAGGGGGAAATTTTTTATCCTCGAGTTCTTTGACAAGAATCTTATTTGAAATTATTTCTTAAATACTCAAGCTGACTAGTCTATCACTTCTCAATGGTTTATACTTTTTATTACTTTGCTACATTACCATGAATTTTTCCAAAACATTGATGGGTATAAGATTTCTCTAAAGTAATTGTGTGATGGTAATCTATAATTTCCTAAAATCTTGACCCTTGATTTTATCTTTAAAGTTTTGTATTTTTCACTTTCCCAAGTTATAACTCTACCATGTTCCAAGATTACAAAAATAATTAAAATATATTAGTATTGGGTTGTTTGAGTCTATTTATAGGCTTAGGTAGGATTTTAGGATTTTTCATAATTCTTCTCTTCTTGCTTAAAGACCTTAATCCTCCATTTCCATTTTTTTTTTCCTTCTAGGAATTTTATTCATTTCTTACCTTTTTCTTCATATCCCTACTATCCCATCTCCCTACATTTTTAAATATTTTGATACTTTGTTTAACAAGGCCTCATTTGTTCAACTATATAATAATTCTTATGCCCTTTCATTAAATAATCCACTAAATTTTTAGGCTTTACCTAAATTATATGCTTAGAATATAGACTCTCCTAAATACTTGACTCTTATCAAGCTTCCTATGTTTTATAATGTGTAGGTGTCTGTTCATTAGGGAAAAAATAAGTAGGTGTCTGTCTGACCACCCTAACCACATTAAAATGATAATATTTTTTTATAATGTTTTAGATATAAGTAGAGGACTCATGTCCCGATGTGATGCATATTTGTTTGTAATTTTTTTCCAAGTAAATATTTAATTATAATTTTTTTATGACAACTTTGAAAAAATATAAAGAATTGTATGTCTGACCACCTTAACTTGGTCAAAACTTCATGAAATCCATTTTTTTATTTTTTTATCTTATAATATGCGAAGAATAGAATGTGACACATGTTTTGGATTGAAAAAATATGATACCATTTGAAAGCTATAGATATTTTTCAATCAGCCTAAAAATCAAGACTTTAGTCGTAATTCAATAGAAAATGAATAATAATTATTTATAAAATTCAAAGTAAAGCATAATTTATATTGGTGGAAATATACTAATACCCTTTAAAAACCCTTTTCATTTCATCAATTTTAGGTAAAAAAAAAGTCATCAGCCACATACCCATCATATCACCACTTTTTGGCCCATCATGATCCTACACATACCCTTTAACTTTATTCTTTGATAGAATTAAACTCAACACATTGAAACAATTATACTAGGAATTTCTTACTTTATATCTTGGAAAAATTAATCAATAATATTATGTATCTATGAATCCTAATCCTTCACCCTTTACACATAAATTATTATGAATCCCTAACCAGTAGTTTTACACCCCTTCCTATCTTTTAAGATTTATCTTACATGTCAATTTCATCCCGTGAGATAATTTCACCTTCTTATGAGTTTTATTATTAATCACTCTTGAAAATAAAGCCTTATGGATTTTATGATAATGGATGATGTGTCTAATGAATTATTTTATTCCTTTAGAAAAATCATCTAAAGTAGAAAATGTGATTGTATTTTAGAAAATTGTTTTATAAAGTTGGGGATAAATGTCAAAACAATAGAAATTTTTTAAATGTGTTCAATGCCTTAGATTTATGGGTTGGTAAGTTATTTTCTAAAAATATTAATATACAATATTTTATATAGATTGGATTAAAATAATTGAAACACTTAATCTAATTAATATTTTTTTTTGTCCCTACATAGTTAGATATACGAAGATGTATTTTGAAGAAACTCTATCTATAAATAGGTTATTATTGTATGAAACAACGTTGAAAAATGGCATTGTTCCATTTTATTCCTTTAGAAAAACCATGTTCTAGAAGAGTAGAACTTAAAGATAAGAGATAATAGCAACCAAGTGACTATCTAATTTTAATTGAGTTGTAATATTGAAATATTAATGTTATACAATATAAAATATTAAAATAAATATTTCAACACCCAAAGTGAATGACTACATGTAAGAAAGTGTGTAAAGTAGGAAATATGATTTTATTTTAGAAAATGGTTTTGTAAAGTTGGGGATAAATGTCAAAACAATAGAAATTGTATAAATGTGTTCAATGCCTTAGATTTATGGGTTGGTAAGTTATTTTCTACAAAAACTTAATATATAATATTTTATATAGATTAGATTAAAATAATTGAAACCCTTCATCTAATTATTAATTATTTTTATGCCTAGATAATTAGAAATACAAAGATGTATTGTTAAGAAACTCTATCTATAAATAGGTTATTATTGTGAAGAAACTCTATCTATCTGTAAGTGGTATGGGTTCTCCTTTGACTACTGTTTAGCTAAAAATCGCATTGTCCTAATTCTCGATCTTCCACTAGATTTGATTTTCTTGAATCTCTAGACTTGTTCTCATCTACAGAAGAAGCAATTAAGGTGGATGGTATTTCAAACACTGTAGAAATATCTTAGGAGTGGAGTCTCACTTTTTCAGGGTTAATAGAGTGATTGCCAGGACACATGAAACCTTGAATCGCAACATTTTGAAAAGTCCATAAATCTCCCTTTGGAACTTTCTTCCATTGTTGTCTAAGCATTTTACCCCAAATTTGTGAAATCATGAATAATAAAATGGTAACTAATCTTTAAATAATGGATTGAGACAAAATATAACTTGAATCAAGACAAAATCTAATATGAATGACTGGGCATTGTCGATGTAGCACAAACTAGCTAGTACCTAGCAGGAAGAAAAATAATCCATTAAATGATATAGTATATGACAAAATCACTGGGATATATGATGTCTTTATGATAATGGTCCAGATAAATTATAAAAGCATTGTAAAGTGGGCATATTATACACACTTTACTAATGTTTATGTATCAAATTACATAGAAAAATCCATATCAAAATCGTCCAATAGATTTTCAAAGGAAAGATGCATCTACAATAACACGATAATCCTTCTTGATCACCTAAATCACATTACACATACAAATGGATCACAAAAACTATAAAAAAGCATGGTACTGTACATTTTTGGAAAGGCCGATAATGCATCTGAAAAGGTCGCTACTGTACTTGTTGCATTTTATCACAAACTTGAATATTCGTAATATAAGTAATTTTTTCTTACGGCTTCCCAGTTCTCATTGGATTTGATGAAATATCTATTGCTTGAAGGTTGTAATGAAAACTGAGCTAAATCTATCCAGCTCTACAGATGGACAACAAATATTTAAATAAAATTAAAAGTTCAAAATAAACTCAAAAAGTTTTTATTCAAGGACATTTGATATACGGTGGCTCCAAACGACCAAAAATTGAGACACAAGGATTTTCTTTGCAAGGGATTCCAAGAGTTAATCCATGAAAATTTAAGTTAGAATTATTTAAAGATTTAAAAAAAAAAAAGAGGAAAAGGCTCACTATTTGTTGTAGTCCAGTTGTAATACCCCTCGGTTTTTCCTTCTGGTTGGTAGTGTGTTCTTGTGTGTTTTATTGCCTTGATGCATTTCTGGATATTTAGATATCTTATTGTGTTGTGCTTTCTGTTAGTACCTTGACTTTGGTACTCAGTTGTTATTTGATTGCTATCTATAAAGTGATGTTAATGTTATATTTTGTTGTGATGGTATTTTAATATGATGTTATCTTTATGTCATGTTTTGGATTAGCATTATGGATGTTCGAAGTAATGATGTCTTATGCTCTGGATTATATTTGTATGTTCGATTTGTCAGTTAGTACTATTGTATTGGTGAAGGGGACAGTATTGCATCACTCGCTTGCGAGCACCTTGTGATTCCGTGATTGCCTCTTCACGGTGTGTATTTTATGCTGTTCATATTAAATATTGTTGTTTACTTGATTTGTAGGTTGACAGGTACAGGACATCGACTCCACCTGGTTTCACAGGTTTGAGCATGTCTAATGCCCAATGGTATTCGATTGGGAGATAGTAGTTGGGTTTCCGTTCCAGGCCGTCACCCTAGACCTAGTGTGTCATCTAGAGTTAGTCGGGTTAAGTTGTCTCATTTGTGTCTTCTGGCTTTAATTTTAAGTTTTTTGTGCAAGTTAGGAAATGGTAAAATATATGCTCTTATAGTTAAATTGGCAATTACTCTATTTGATTTATGTTGTAATGTAATTTATTTTATTGTTGATTTAATCTAATTAATAAATAATTTAACTGTTGATTAAATCTATGTTATTAATTGATTAAATTTATAATGTTGTAATAGTTAAATCACTCATTCAGGGAATTTATGCATTTTTGGGAAAAATTGAAAATTAAAGGGAAATGAATTGAAAAGTCAAATTTGAAAAGTTGGAAATTCAAAAATTCAAATTCAAAAAATTCAAAAAGAGATATTTCATTTTTGTTTTCCAAAATTTATGAGGGTTGTTGAGTTTTAGGGTAAAATCCTTATGGTTTGAATTTGCTTCACATTTTTTTGCATCCGGAGTTTTTTTTTGGAAGAAAATTTGAATTTGTGAGAGGAGAATTTTTCAATTTTGTGGGTTTTTGGATTGGAGTTACAAAATCTTGTGGATCTGAAGTTGGAAACAAGGGAAAAGCTAATCATCACCTGGTCATCTTCAAACTCAAAATTTACCAGGTTCTTGTCTTTTGTTTTATTGTTTTTTGGAAGTTTAAATTTAAATGTCTTGATGTTGAAAATCTGGTTGCAAAATGTTTTCAATATTCTGGTTGTGAATTGCAATGGAAAAACCCATATGGAAAATTGAGTTTATTGTGAAAAATCTCACCTTCAAAAAATAAAAATAAAAAAATAATTTATCCAAAAAAAAACAAAGGAGTTTTTGGATTCAACATGATATTTTGAAAATTGTTTTTGTTCTTCTCCTCAATTAATCTTCCATTGGAAATTTGTTTTTAGAATATTATATATATATATATATATATATATATATATATATATATATATATATATCTCATGTTGGGGTTGAGGTCATGCCTCCATTTCTTTCATTTTCTAAAATGAAAATATAAATTTTATTCCATTAAAAAAAAAGATGTTTGTGTTTTTTTTTCAAAAAAATGAAATTTTTGCAAGAAATTTTCTTATAAAAAAATAAAAATAAAATACAGGGGAGGCACAGGGGGCTCAACCCCCACTATGCCCCCATGGGAGGTGGGTGAGGGGAGCCGCACCATGCGCGCACCCCACCCACTCCCTTACCGCCCTGACCACCGCTCGTGTAGTCATCCCTTGGGACAACTGTGTTTAAACACAGTTGACCCCATGAATGGGGGTCGACTGTGTGTAAACACAGCTGCCGAAGGAAGGCATGCGGCTGGGGAGGTACGCCTCCCTTACTCAGGTTTAGTTTGTTTTTTTTTTTAAGTTTTTTTTTATTATTATTATTAATTTTTTTTTTAATTATTATTAATATTTAATATCATATATGTTATAATATTAAATATTAGTATGTAATATTAATATTTAATATTATAATATATATGCTATTATAATATTAATTTAATAATGCAGTTTATTATTTATAATATTATAAAATTAATATTTAAATATTTAAATATTAATATTTATAATATTATAATAATAATAATAGGGCATATGTTTTGTAACATTAGTGAAATTGGGATTAAAGGTGGAGAAATAATTAATTAATTAATTAATTAATTAAATAGTCCTTAATTGCTTTTGCAAGGGGGAATTATTTTCTTGGGTAAATTGAATTTATATTTTACTATGGCATGTTTTTAAATATTAATATTAAATCAATGGAATATTGAAAGGTTAAACATGATCTGACAAGAAATGTGTTGGCATCTTATTTAGTTAACCAATGATTTGCCATAGCTCTTTTTAACTCCTAAACGCTTATTCCTGAAACATAGATATTAAACAATTCCTGTTATCATTGAACAATACTAAAACTTGAACATTGGAGTTGAACTTTATTCTTATCCTGTTTTTATTAAATGAGGCGAATTAGTGAATTTTAATGAGGAAATGGGTTTAGTGAACCCAAAGTAGGATTTTAATATTGTTTTGTTTTTGACTTGTTCGTGTCATCATTGGGCTATGTGGGCATGGTTCCTATAAGTCTTCCAGATAGGGTCCTTTCTTTTTGTGGGTTGTCAACCTATTTTGTGCCCTTGGGAAGCATGTAGTATGTTTTCAATCATTACCCAGGTTCCACGAACGGGGATGTATTGTGTTTCTAGTATTCAGGCGGATTATGGGATCCATGTCTCCTTGTAAGGAGTAACCTTATTTATGTTTTTGTTGCCTCCAATGTTTGAGTGCATTTCAGTTCATGTCGCCTCCTGAGAAAGGAGTGGTCGTGTTATCATGTTTGTTTGCACTTTGTACCCTTGGTGTTTAGAGTCTGTGTGTTGTTAATAGAAGAGTGGCTTCCATGGGGGCCAGTACCGAAAGAGGTTTCCAGGATAACCTTTGGAAGTATTTTTAATCAAGTGATAACTAAAACAATTCTTAGAAGATTAGGACTAACTTCTCACCAATCAAGATAATTTTACCTCACTCATAGACTCAAGTGCTCATTTAGACTTGGGATGAGATGGGAAGGCTTGGAATGGCAAGGTCATCTATCTTGTCTGTACGAAAGGTTTGGCTCTGCATGAGTGAGTATGGGGGCTGGGATTTAGTAAAGGTCATCAGGATAACCTTTTCTTGTGGGGGTCAGAGCCTATGAAGATTCCCGAGGATAACCCATGACGAGCTATGTGATGACACTCTATCTAGGACAACAATCTGTCTTTGTTTTAGGGGTATGGTTTCCTTACATACCTGATGTGACCTCAGTTGGTTCATGTTTTATTGTGTATGGTTCTCGTAACGTACTTATCCTGTTTTATATATGGAAGTATTGTGGCCTTGTTGAATTGTACTTATTTTGTACTAGTGTTGTACTCGTGATGTACTTGCGATGTTCTTGTGTGGCACACGTGTTTTGGTTGTGTCAGTGTGGTTCAATGTTTTGTTAGTCCATGTCTAGGGGTAGATGGTCTTGGTTAGGATTCCTTGTTACTATCTCCTAGCATGGTGGGTGGACCTTTGGGTTCCACTTGGTTGGGTGGTGTGCACCTAAATCCGTTCGGCTATCTTCATGTTTGTGTGGATGAGACTTTCAGCTGGAGAGCTCGTTGGTTTCAATATCAGTTCTTGCTTAATTTCATTTTAGTTGATCTTGTATTATTTTACCCCTCAGTTGTTATCGAGGTGGAAGTTGTATTTATAAAATTATGTTATTGGACTTGCCTCATTCAGGGAATCAGAGTTGTAACCTTATGGTTCAATTTATGGTTTAATGAAATTGATAATTATCTCTTATGCTTGATTTAATTTATCTTATTTGGAATGTATGTATTTAATTTATTTAGTAATTAAATGACATGACTTAATTCATGTTTTTTGTTGAGGTTCTATTTAACCTTTGTCTTGTAACCTTAGAGGTTGTTGGCATTGTTAGTGAACTTGTTAATTAATTATACCTTTAAAAAAAAAAATTTAGCCTGTTTAAGTAGTTAAATGCAACTTCCTCTAGGGTTGCGTGGTGGGGTGTTACACCAGTGATGAAAAAGAGGAACGCACTGGTGAGTTGAATTTCCTATGTGGCTTGTAGAGTCTAGTCTGTGTGAAAAAAATAAATTGTAGAGCTTCAATGCAAATAAAGATGCCTACACTGCAAGAACTCCAATCCACAATCCCACAAAACCAATGTTGAGAGGAAACTCATCGGTCACAACAGGAATTAAAAGGAAGCAAGATTTACAGTAGGTCCTAGCAAAGGGTGAACAATCCACTTATGCCATCCATATTAAATAAACAAGACTTGGTGTTGGTTACATTCTCCACTTCCATCTTAATTGACAACAATTCCTCCACTTCCATTGTGACCGCCAACAATGCTCGTCAAAATAAATGCAACTATTTTAAATGTATACATACTCTTGGATGTGGTTGTGATGCCACTGTAGGAATGCCGCTCAATGTAAATAGCATATATATCTTAAATTTAATCTATATAAATTATGCTGAGATATATCGAGGTGTATTTTTCCAATTTAATATATCTATATTAAAGTTGAATGATGAAAAATTAAATGCCTCGATATAGCTTGACTTAATTTATATAGATTAAATTTAAGATATAAATGCTAGAAGAAGTCACAGTGCAACAGATAACATGAATTGATATATAATTATACAATATGATTTTATTATATTTTTAGATAAATAATAATATTTTAGTATATTTAATATAAAAATTTAATATTAGCTAAGCTTAGGGGTCAAACATGGTTACATTAAAAATTTTATTAGGGTTGGGGTTCAAGTTTAATTAGGGTTAGGTAAATGTTAAGATATGGTTCAATTAGGCGAAAACCTTTGAGTTAGGGTTAGGGTTGAATTAGGGGAAATCTTTGAGTTAGTGTTAGGGTTAAACTATGGTTAACATTCAAATAACATTAGGGTTAGTGTTTAATTAGGGTTAGTCTTAGGGTTAAATTTTAAATAAGGTCAGGGTTAGTTTTAAAATAAGATTATGAATTATAGATTATAGTTATAGTTAGTTTTATAAATAGAATTAGGGTTAGGGTTATAATTAGAATTAAAGATTTGGTTATGAGTAGGGTTAAAATAGAGCTGGGTTTGAATTAGGGTGAGTGTTCAATTATAGTGAGGGTTCAATTTGATTATGATTTAATAAATGACAAGGATTGGCATTCAAATTAATTTAGGATTTAGGGTTCAATTAAATTTACGATTAATGCTCAATTAGGGGAAGGGTTTGGGTTAGGTTGAGAGTTAAGATAATGGTTAGGGTTAGTGTTATGATTATGGTTAGGGTTAAGATTTAGGGTTATGATCAGGGTAAGGATTTACATCTTGAATAGGGTTAGGGTTAGGGTTAGGGTTAGGATTGTGGTTAGGGTTATGGTTATGATTATGAATAGTTTTATTATTATCATTCCTAGATATTAACCTTATTCTTATTGAAATCCACTTTGAACACCAGATAATTGATAATACAGTAATACATAGATTATGTAATTTATAATATCTATATTTATTGAGGATTCAATATTAATTTTCAATTCTATTTTCAAGTAGTTTATGAACACATCAGGTACGATATTGGAATTTACTTACTCATATTGTTCACCATAGAACATTTCTCATATGAATCCGTGAAATCCTTGAACCTTCAAAGAGGCCCTGTACATGTTGTTGAAGGTTTCTTTTGCTTGAGTGATTTCAATGTCTTTCATTGCTACTATGATTTTTCTTACATCCTCTATTTCCTTTATTATTTGTGTAAGATGTTCATTCACTAATCATGAGTTTAACCATTTTTGTTTTAATAATCCCATTTGATCCAATAGACTCGGTACGATTTATGGGGGCATTAACTAAATTTTGATTTTCTGAACTTTGAGAATCTATATTATATATAGAAATGAAATAGGTGAATACACATGGAATACAATAATTCAATATAAGTACGCATAATATTAGAAATAAATGAATATTTAGTAGTCATACACATTAAACACAATTTCATTTTTTTCTTAGAGTGTATGAAATAGGGCTTAAAGGTTATGACTTTTTATTTTATTTTTTTATTTGGTGGAAAGCTTCAAGTAATTAACTTATACCTATTATAGAATTATGTTGAAATGTTAATTATTTCCACATTTTTTATTAATAAATTTATTTTCATATAGTGCCCTAGAAAGTTAAGAAATGACAATGAGATGAATCTGTGTATGGAAGAGAAAACTACATTAGTATATTAACAATATTTGTTACATCAAATAATTTTGAGGGCTTTTAGCTTGTTTTACTCTGCCTTTCTTTTGGCCATAGGTCTATTTTCCTTTTTTTCATTTTTTCATAAATGTCGTATATGAAGGGTGGCATAATTCTTAGTCCTTTTAGAGCTTTGACACTTGATATTGCCACAAATATGAGACTACTTCTTTTAGTGGCGTTTATATCAATTGTAGTCTTTTGCAGTGTTAGTCCCTATGATTTGTGTATCGTTAGAGCCCAAGCCAATCTCAAAGGTATTTGTTTTGTGGTACCCCTATCAATTGCTAGAATTAGAACCCTTTGGGGGTGGTGATCATCAAATGAAATTCCAAAGTAACTATCAAAATCTACAAGTACATATGATGGTGGTTGATGTGGTGCACTTCCAAGGGTGTAGACAATACATTGAATATATCCTAGTGCTCCATTGACAAGACCTACTTCTATCCATAAGTTCAAAGTTAGCATCACCCTTGCATTGTTGTTGAGTAGTAATTCCATCTCTAACTCATCATTTCCATCTCTTTCTATAGATGTAAGTGATGTTATTTTTAGAACAATGCTTCGTACGATAGGATTTGATAACAAATAGAGCTTTCTCTTATTATGGCTATGAACACTATCTTCAAACTCTTATTTTTCTGTACTACTCATGTTGGTATTAGATCTAGACAAAAGTAAAATCCAATCTTTTATTGTAGGGTATGCATCTCTTATGCTTGATAGAAGAAGATGCAACCTTTCATGGTCAATGTATTGGCCATCTTGTCTGAAAAAATGTGATCTAAAGTGACTATTGCTTAGAATTGTTTCCAAATTATCTTTGCACACCTTATACTATTGTATGGGGATTTATCATTTACTGGAGGCAATTGTGCCAAATCTCCAACCAATGTCATAGAGACACCTATTTAAAAGAAACATATTATAAAATTAGTATTTTAATATTGATGAAAGTGTGATTGATCCTAGAATATTCATAAATTCAAGAATGTAAATTCTTGTTGTAGATGAGAGTCTATGTTTTCCAATAACCTCTCTCCTCGAAAGCTCATTACAGTTAGGGATAGGTTTGAGGTTAAGGTTAGGTTTAGGGTTGGGGTTAGGTTTAGGGTTGGGGTTAGGGATAAGGTTAGAATTAGGGTTAAGGTTAGCTTCAAATATAGGGTTAGGGTTATAGTTACCTAAATGGAAATTCTAATAATAACCCAAACTCTAATCTTCAACCTAACTCTAACCCTAATTGTAACTAATTAGGATTAAGAGTGGGGATGCAGTTAGGGATAGGGTTACGGTTAGGGTTAGAATTAGGGTTAGGGTTAGGGTTATAGTTAATGTTATGGTTAGGGTTAGAAAAAAATAAAACTAGGGTAAGGGATAAGGTTAAGGTTAAGGTTTTAGGGTTTGGCTAATAGTTAGAAATAGAATTAGGGTTAGTGCTAAGGGTAGGGTTAGGGTTAGTGTAAGGTCAGGTTAGTATCAAGGTTAGGGTAGGGTTAGAGTTAGTATTAGCATTAGGGATAAGAGTAGGATATCTCTCCACATATAAGGGTTAGGAATACTATTAGGGTTATGATTTAGGTTTGATATAGAATTACTCTTGGGCATAGGCTTAGGGTTAGGGTTAGAATTAGAGATATAATAAGGGTTAAAGGTAGGGTCAGGTTTAAGATTAGGGTTTTAAAACATTAGGATTATCTAAGGGTTTTCATTAGGGATAGGTTTAAGGTTAGGGTTAGAATTAGGGTTAAGGTTAGGTGAAGGCTTAAGGTAATAATTAGAGGTTTATTTATCATTAGCACTAGGGTTCGATTAGGATAGGGGTTAGAGTTAGAGTTAATGTTCAATTATGGTTAGGGTTATAAATAATTTTTTTTAATAAAGCTTAGGGTTAGGGTTTGACTATGGTTAGGGTTAGGTTTTAATTAGGGTATAATTATAGTTAGAGTTTGTAGACACTAAAAAATGCCCCGAATAATATCATGTAATCGAAATAGGTTTGCTAACATCATTTCCTCTTGAA
Source organism: Sequoiadendron giganteum (assembly GCA_007115665.2). Taxonomy (NCBI): domain Eukaryota; kingdom Viridiplantae; phylum Streptophyta; class Pinopsida; order Cupressales; family Cupressaceae; genus Sequoiadendron; species Sequoiadendron giganteum. The sequence continues at coordinate 360,252,608 of CM021102.1, read as the reverse complement.
ACCCATCCTCTTTTTGCTTAATTAATTAAATTAGACTAACTATTTAATTAATTATGTCATTCTCCTCTATTAATATAATTTATTAACTCAGGTTAATTCACCCCCTTTCATGCTAACATTTCATCACATTAAATTAAATAAATCAACATATTTAATTTAATTCCCTAAGTCTTCTAATTTAATTAAATAACCCAAAGTTATTTAATTAAATATCATTTCATCTCTCCCCCATTCATTAAATTATTTAATTAAATGAATGTCACTTTATTCCTCCAAATTCCCTAATTGTGTGATTAAACCTTGTTTAATTAGCAATTAAACTATTTTTCCTCTAAAAGGGAAATATTCCCATGGAATATTCCTTGTCTCCTTTTTTGCACAGTTGAATCTTTGTTTTAATTAGTAAATTAACCTTTTCCTCATCCATGAAAATATTCCAAAGGGAATATTCTCTCCCCTCCAATCATTTAAGAAAGGGATATTCTCACTTGGCTTCAAATGCAAGTTATCTTTTAAAAGTGTGTTTGTTTGAAACAAATGTGATCCATTGATTAATTCTCATCTTGCATTCCCATCTGTTGATGAGAATCCATGATCCATGCCTCTTCTTCTTTCTATCCTTGACTATTGATTAATCTTTTCAATATCAACCCTCCAATTCTCATTTGCTCTCCTATAAAAAAACCCTATTTGGAGACAAATGGAGCAATATTTTTAATAGAAAACTTATGCTATTGGATCTCATCCATCTTTCAATTGCAAACTTATATTGTTGAATTAACTTGCACTCACACTCATATTTTACTCACTTTTAGCTTGTTTTAGTTCATTTTTAGTTGCAAAATAGCTTAAGACATCCATTAATGGATTCCATGCATCCATCTTAGCTTGTTTATAAATTAGGGTTTCAATTTGGGTATGTGCAGGACCATGATGGGCTAAAAAGTTGTAATATGTAGGTGACATGATGGCCCATGTGGCTGCCGACTCTTCTTTTACCTAAAATTGATGAAATGAAAAGGGTTCTTAAAGAATATTTTTAGATTTCCACCAATATAAATTATGCTTTACTTTGAATTTAATAAATAATTATTATTCATTTTCTTTTTGAATTACGACTAAAGTCCTAATTGATAGGCTGATTGAAAAACATTTATAGCTTTCAAAGGGTATCACATTTTTTGAATCTAAAACATGCATCACATTTTATGCTTCACATACTATAGGATTAAAAAATAATAATTTAATTTGATTAAGTTTTGACCAAGTTAAGGTGGTCAAATGTACGAGTTTTATATTTTATAAAATTTGTAATAAAAAAATAATAATTAATTATTTACATGGAAAATAATTACGAATAAATATGCATCAAATCGAGACATGAGTCTTCTACTTATATCTAATATCTTATAAAAAATATTATAATTTTATTGTGGTTAGGGTGGTTAGACAGACACGCTCTTCTTATTTTTTCCCTGAAATTTAAATACTAATGCATTGAAATTTCAAATTCGCACCAAATAGATTTTTTAAAAATAAAAATAAACCTATTAGTTTAGAAACTACATTCAATTTGCAATAGATTCTATTGTTACATATTTTTGAAATAATATAGTTAACTTATTCAAATTTTTACGTCAAGTTGCCTAAATTTGATTTTTTTGAATTTTATTTCCACTTAAGGGACTGTTTTTTCCATGATGATCCTACACATGCCCATATTTTAGTTTAAAATTAGCTTAGATTAGATTAGAAATTGCATATTTAGATCATTTTTAGCATAAAATCACGTTAATAGAGCTTACATCATGTTCATTTTAGAATAAATTAAGTTTTAATCCATATTTATCACAATGGTTTCATCGATTCTCTTCCATAGAATCGATTGAAACAGGCTCACTAATCATGGGATTGGGAAAGGGTCATTGTTCCACATCAAAATGAAACCAATTCCAAAATGGGATAAGTTTCAAATGGGTTAGAGTATGCATTTAACTATTTTCGTAGTTTATAGTTTCCAATTTCAATAAATGCTTAGTTTAAACTTTCAATTTGAATGATCTTGTTTGTAAGATTAAGGTCAAGTGGATAAATTATGCTTCAATTCATCATGGATCAAGCATAAGCTCACCTTGATGATCCTCGTCTCACATTCTGGAGCTAGAAGGAGGGTGAAACAATAATCTAAACAAATTTTAGCTCAAATTTTATTCATTTGTTGGGTTGCAGGTTATAGCAATGCCCAAATCACAAACAATGACACTTTTTGAAGAGAATCACCATATAGAAAACCTATTGTAATTTGAAGCACTGATGTTGATTAAATGCAGTACCATTGATTTAAATATGGTGATGCTGATTTAATACAGAGGTATCGAAAACTTCAAACGGTGACACTCCTAGAGTTTAAATCATGATGCTCCAAATCCAAACGCTATTATGCTCATTTTTTTCTGCTATAGAGCAATGCCCATTTTCACTAGAGCGATGCCCAGACTTCAAATTATTACGCTATCATGTTCAACCATACCAAATTCTAGTAAGAAATTTTTCGATCATTTTTTGACATGTTCTTTAATTTCCTCGATTTATCTGATCACTAATGCACTTCTAACTATTTTTTGTCTGTTATACTAACAGGATTTTGTAGGTTGAATGATATGGAGCTAAACTGAGGAAAGCTTTCTCACCTTGAAATTCTATGTAACAAGCATTTAACACTTTGGGGCAATTATAACCCAACTTTTCATGCTTTCTACTTTCTATTTTAGGACCTCACTAAATTTCAATTGGGTCTTAAAATGAATGCTCAAATAGGACTAAAAATGAACCCTCACTTTATAATTTTCAATTAGGTTTAAAATTGAGCAAGGCAACTTCATATTTCATTTGGTCCTTAAAGCAAACTCATGACTACTTTGAGGTGTTAAAATTTACAACTGTCTGCTATGTTTTGTGATTTGCAATGTTGTTAGTGAATGTGTATGGAATTCTCTCATGCCATTTGGTGATCTTGAGAAACAAAACCATTCTTTAGGACTTTGCAAAATCACCTACATATTTCATTTGGATTAAAACTGAACCCCTTTGCAAGTGTGAGAAAATGATGTGGCATGTGTTCTCTCTTTGTTCATGCAAGCAAAGATGATTGAACTACTAATATACTTCTTTCTACTGTTCATCTTTAAAGGGCCTTCATCCCCACTTCGAAAGGAGGGAATGACCCAAGCGGTAATGAACTGAAACAAAGTTCTTCCAAACAACGATGTAAATGTGTGGTTGCAATTGAAGTTTTGATCAATGGGATGCGATACATAATAGCTCTCACCAATATATTTATTATGTGTAAATCCCTTTTTCTAAGGGTTGGGAAACCTCTTGAGGTAGTTTATCATTGCACCCCCTAAATTGGAAGCCCTTAAATATTATGAACCTTTGTTTAGAATCCAAAAATCCTTAATAGTTGTTGGTGCCAGAACAATCATTCTGAAGCCATCCCACATTCTTACTATTCAATTGTAGAAACAAAATAATCCTTTTTATCTTCGGATTTTAAGGATTTTGAGATTTTTTGGTCCCAAGAATTGTGTGTCGTGGAGGGGAGCTAGTTTCGCCAAATATCTAAATGTTCGCATTGTTTAGTGTTTGGAGAAATCCAAGTGGGAATTCAATAAGTATAGCCATTTCAAACCTAGGATTGTAAGTGATTATGAGTTAGTTTGATACATTGTGTGCTTTCAAAACATTACAAAAACAAACATTCACTATCTTCAAAATTTCAAACACTTTGGTTTAAATATGGATGCCTCTTGATTTAGTCTTGATATTACTGCTTGTCCTAAGGGTTTCTATCCTTAGCAACTTCTAAATTTTTTGATTTTATCTTAATCCATATTTGTCAAAGACAACATAGGCAATTATGACTCCAATCTCATGATTTTCAAGAAATGGAAATTGTGAAAGTTATGATGTTTTTAACATAAACATTTAGTTTGAAAACATAATCAAGAAGGATGTTTGTAAAATCAATTCACTTAAGCAACATAAACTTGACACAATTGAACCCCACATGACCATTTAGAGACTAATCTCTCTTGTTCTACAACTCAACCTTATTGGTGATATCATTCCACCAAACTTTGAATACATTGAGGGAGAACTAACATATATTATCAGCAATTTGAGAAGCTTCACTTTTGAAACCAAGGAAACATCTAATCAGTGGAGAATTGCTGCAACTATCTTAGATAAAGAAGAACGAAGAGTGGATATTTTGGCTAGAAGGCCCATATTACCACCTCCCATGTGGCAATAAAAATCTTCATCTTCTTTAACGATCTCACACAAAATCAAGATCCTCAGAATAAGATCTAAAGGTCATCATTTTAAGCTCAAATATATTAAACCAAAATCTCTCAAGAAACACCTTTTACACTTCACAAGAATAGAGACACATTGGTAGAAAACCTTTATAGAATCGCTTCAAGGTATAGTCCAAAATTATATGCATTATTTTGGAGTAAAAATATTATTCTTTTTCATGATACTGAGCTTCTTTGAATGATCTATCACATTATCAAAATCTATAGAGTAAGATTAGTATCCCGTCATTTAAGACATAGACATCATAATTCAAAGTTTGGTAAAAAGTGGGTTGTAATAATTTACGACAATTGTAACCTCTTTTTAAGAAACCACTATGATCTAACTAGGAGGAGCAGAATAGGTTTTTTAAACATCCCCATTTATCCTCTCATCTAAGACAAACATTGGGTCTTTAGGATTTGAAAATTTTAGATGTCTAGAATCATTCTCACTACCTTGGTCTTGGAAAGAAAAGGTTCATTCTAAGTCAACATTGGGTCAAACATTTCATCCACCCTATCATCAAATTTCATCATTCACTTCATCAAAATTTGCAATTTATTTGAATATACCATCTTTTGACTTAAACATCAATCCAACCAACCTCTAACTTGGCTACATTGTATGTGAAATGTATCCTTTTCCATACATTTGGTCAAGTTAGTTATCATCCTTGAACTAGCTTATCTTAAAGGTCATGAGTCTACCCTAAAGATTCTCAAGTTCATCATCATCCTTTATCCTAACATCAAAAAATCAAACTGAAGTCAAGTGTTGTCCCAAAACGATTGCAAAGATCACCTTCCAAACCATCAAACTTTTCATATCCATTTATCATCATTTCTCTAAAAAGACTTAGAGCATCTTTTTACCTAGATTTGAGTCAACTAGAGAGTTTAAACATTACAAATCTAAAAAAATCTCTCCTATCAATGACCCAAAAATTATTGTAAAAATAAGATCATAATACAATAGAATCATGGATAAAACCAAAGTTGCATTTACCTCAAGTGATCCAAATCCTCTAGAATTTGATCCAAGAAGTCAAGTCACCCATTCACAACAACCATCATCTCTAAAAGGGCCATATGAGATTGAAGACATAAAAAACAATCCCTTCAAGCTCACTAAGGAGGAAATAATGGAACATCAAGCCTTTGAAAACATAGCTCCTATTTCCCCGTCATTTGTGGCACAAAATTTGGCACAAGGCTTCACAAATAAACCATCAAGGATAAATCAAACATCTACTCCTAGTCTTGCAGATAGCATTACCAAATAATTTGGTCTAACTCTTCCATTTGAAAGTAGTACACTTGTGGGTACACTTGATACCAATCCTCCACCTCCAACAACCACTTGGACACCTACCTTTAGTGCTTCCCCCATCTCTGAAAATATGAAGAAGATACATAAACCTCTTGACCTTAATTACTCCATCACAACCTCCACCTATCGAGGACACCCCTCTTCATCCACATCCATGAGTACCACAAGTGTTCGTACCATCACACAAAGTAGTATGGAAATACCTTGAACACATCCCAAGCACAAGGAAGCCTCCCAAACATCAACCAAGGGAACCCTTTCAATCAATGGACTGAAGGTCCTAGTATGTCACTACCAAATTGCAAAATCTAATGACAATTTCCTCATCTTTCCCCATGGTCCCCTTCACTATGCAAAATCAAATGGGGCCTCAAACCTACATTCCTCCATCTCAATCCACCATCTTACAAGGAATTTGAACCAAGGATATTCCCAACCTGTCATCACCAACCCACAATCCATCACAGATGTCCCAACAACCAATTGGTCCTATATTACAAATTCATACGTTAGCCTTACATCAAGCACAACAAAATTATCAGCAAGCCATCAAGCAAGAATAACAATAGAAAGCAACCTTAGTCACACAACAACAACATCAACAACAGCAAGTAGCCTTAGCCACACAACAACAAAAACAATGACAAACTAAACAACCAAACTGAAATATAATTAGGGAAAGAGGATTCCCCAAAAGGCCCCTAGGGTTTTCCACCTAGGATCTTGGTTGAGAAATAGCTCTCTTTCGCACTAATGATGTTCTTGGTGTTAATTCAAAGAGTAGGGAGTTTGGAATACTTGTGATGCATGTGGAATGTGTCTAAGTGCTAGAAATGGAAAATAGAAACTAACTAGTAATGCAATGCAAAAACACATAGAAAGGTGAAGAGGAATGTAAATAAAAGAGAAAAAAGAAGTAAAATAGAAAGCATGCACTTGGAAATTCTGCCAATGCTAAAATTGAAGCCTGCTAGGACACTTACACCATTCTAGGTGACTTAGTCCCAGATTTGGAAAACCTTGACAAAGCTTGTTTCTACCAAATGGGTGTACAAATCTACAAAAATATCTGAAAAGTAGGTTCAGTGGGACTAGGTCATCATTGTTGGTAATTTAGTCCACTTCTGAATTTCTAAAAGTTAGAGAGTGGAAATGGAAGCCTTCGTTCTTCACTTTCTACTTCTCCAAGTACCCAGATCTGAAACTTTGATTCTCGGTCTATAGGTGTTCTCCAAGCTCCAACTAGGGTTTTTGCAAACTTGAAGGCTTTGACACTTTGATGACAACACTTCTATACCTAATCTTTGACAAACCTACAAATAAGGCCTACAAATCACACACAGAGAGAAAGAAATGTTGGATGTTAGGGCATGGGGGTTCACCATGGTCAAACCCCTTTTGAGTAATTAAACCAAATCAAGATAGAAATGTAATGAAGAATAAAACAATGGAGTTTACCTTGCCATGAGGATTGATCTTGAGTTGTTGTAATGGAGGATTTAGCCCTTGAGTGTATTGGTATAATGTCTTGATGACTTAAAAGGTAAAACCCAAGCTTCTTTGAGAAGAGTGATGAGTAGAAGAATGAGATAGGAGAAAATGAAAGTTAAGAGATGCAAAATGAGGGGAAAACCCCTTATTTATAAATTGTGTTCCCTAATTTCTTGAAAATAACACATTAGAAGCCAACCTTATAGTTTAGGAGACAAAATCCCACCAAAAACGTTCAGAAAAAATTGATTATTATGCCACATGGGAGTAAGTCACCCAAGGTGGTGACTTAGTCCACCTAAGAAAATTTAAGTAGTTGTCGGAAATTAAAATATTATTAATGATGTTTGCCAAGATTGTCTTTTGAAACACACTAAATTACAACCTATAAGTGCATTAAGGGGTCATTTTAACATAAGAAAGGGTTGATTTAATGATGACAAGTCTAGGAAATTGTAAAAATGTGTTACAACACTTTGGACTAAGGCTTGGAAAGGGGTAAAAAGAGGTCCAAAATTCATAGGCAAAGGCCCAAATGAGTGAAAAGTGTCAAGTCTATAGTTTTTGGTGACACATTTAGCCCCCACTTTAGTGATAGGATGAACTTGCTTCAAGCTCACACTAAAGTAGCCCAATGGAGATGGTGAAGAATGGAAAAGATGAAGAAGGTAGTCAAGCCCCCAAGATTTGAGGTCCTAAGTCAAAGAGACATTAGTGCAAAATGACACATTCAAGGGTGAACAATTTACAAGAAAACAAGATACATGATCATGCAATGAAAAGAACTAGAAGGGAGAGAAGAATGAAAGTGAAAAGTTGGAACAAGTTTCGGTCATTTGTCCAGCTAGTTGTGGATCAGATCTAAGATGTTTGTCCAAAAAGAGAGGCATACCCACTCTGGGGTGATGAGACTTTTGGTTGTCTGCCAAGTGAGAAGGCCTGAAAAGTGAGAAAAATACACTCGGCTAGTATGTACTCACACACACACAGGTGGCTATGGGAAAAGTCACGACATTGGTTGGGCTTCCTTCTTAAACCATACCAAATTTATACCTCATGATAAGTTTGATAAGGTGCCACAAAAGAAAAATATTTATGTAAATGATGTAAGGAATGTTCAAAGGTATTTTTCTTAGTTCGAGTAATCTCTCATCATAGGGAACATCATGTGTAATGTTTCCAAGAGAGGAAAAGTGCAAATGGAATCATCTTGTTTCCAAGAGAGGAAAAATGCAAATGTTTCATCCTGAGCAACATTGTACCTAATGTTTCCAAGAGAGGGAATCACAAGAAAAAGAAAATCACACAATGAAGTATGAGTTTCGATGTATGGCCCCACTTTAAAGCGGTTCCCAACACCATTAATGTGAGAAATTTATTTAAAGTAGAAGAAAAAAATGTCAAGAGAAAGATAGTATGTCACATGTGAGTCAACTTAATACATGTCGTCCATATCCCAAGCTTGCTCTTATATGTTCATGAAAGGTTAATGACTAGCCAAAAGAGACAATAGAGAGTGGCATACAAGGACAAGGCTAACTAGCCCCTTGCCTCCACTTACTGTAGGACAAGAGTGAGCTAAAAGGATTGAGGAGATGCAAGATTGAGTGAAAATCATTATCGATTAGAGGAATGAGGTGCCCCACATAGGGAGAGAACCAAGCTCCTTAATATTTTAAATTTTACTACTCAAGGCCTTACACTCATTAGTGGAATGACCATGAACTTGATAGTAGGTGCAAAAGGAATGTATCTTGTAACACTTGTTTCGAGTTCTTGGAGGAAGGGAGATGAAGTGATATTGGAGGAGTCTCAACAAGATGCCCTCTTGATCAAGGGTAGAAGGTGGTCTATTGGTTTGTACCAAAGACATGTATTGCTTAGTAGAGGATGTCATACTTACACAAGGTGCTATAGATTGTGTTTTTTTACACTCCTATGGGGGGTGTGTAAAATCCAAATCAGTAGTGTTGTGCATGATGGCATTGGTATTAAGTGAAGTTTTTTTTTTTTTTTTGTGATTCTTGCAAAGGATCACTTTAAGACCACTATTGTCCATCAACACTAGTGTTGAAGGTAGTTGAGAGGAATGTTTTGGGATAGTGTGGGTGTTGGATGAAGGTTTGATGATTTTAATGCAAGGACAAAAACCAAGACCATGATTTGTTGTTTCCATGTTGGGCTCGATAGGGGTGTGGATACCTTGTTCGTCAACACCACATCCTTTTCCACTATAGCCAAGTTGTTTCATGAGATTATAACCTTTTCCATAAAGCTATTTCAGCGCTTTTGGATTGGGTGTTCATTGTTGGATTTTGTCTAAAGTAGTTGAGGTGGATGTTTTTGAATGATCGATCGAGTCTTGTGGTGACAAGACTATTGTTCCCTCTTTAGAGTCTTTGTGTATGATCTTGGATTCTCCTAGTAAAGGAGGTGTGAAGTCTAAGGAACCCCAATCATCATCTAAGGGTGTTTTTTTTACATGTTCCACTTGTTGGTGGTTGTTGAAATGTTGAAGGGTTTGGATTTGTTTTGCTCAAGTTGTAAGACACTTAACGGCTCAGGACCAATGTCAATTGTGTACACTTTGTTGTTATAGATGTACTTCATCTTACGATGAAGACTGGAAGGCACCCCATTTATTGAAAAAATCCATGGACCTAAAACAAGATTATATGAAACATCATGAGGCATAACATGGATCAGTGTGTCTAATGTGGCTATTCCAACCGTAAGAGGCAAAGCGACCACACCAAGTGGCATCTGTCCTACACTATCAAATCTAATGATAAATAAGGAGGTAGGTTGAATGGTTGATTTATTAATATGGATCCTATCCAAGAGATTGAAATTAAACACATTAACAGATGAGCCATTATCAACTAGGGTTCACTTGATCCCTATGTGTTTGAATTAAGATATGATTATGAAAGAATCAACTTGTTTTTTCACATCTAAAGGAGGGAGCTCACTTTGGTGGAAAAAATGTCAGCATTCAAGCCTTGAATCATAGTTGTTATGTCATTTGGTTTAATAGTAGAAGGTATAGGAACTTGTTGTAAGGCTTCTTGCATCATGTTTTGATAGTGAGGAAAAGCTTGGATAAGGTCCCATTAAGATATTTTAGTAGGAGTATTCCTTATTTGGTCAAAAAGTTCATACTCCCTAATGAGTGAATTTAATCAAGGGGCAGTAGGAAGAATGGGAATTGATAAAGGTAAGGATGTTGAAGCTGGTTGTTGTGGTCGCTGATTGTTTCTTGTGTAATGTGTATGAGAAAGGGTATTATGAATCAGTTGATGCAACACATTATTCTTGGGTGGGTAGAGGATAAATTCAATTGGAGGTTTGTTTGAAGGCAGATATAGGATGAGTTGAGGTTGCATAATATTAGCATCCCCTTGGGAAGGAGAGTCTAACATAGGCTCTACATCCTCTTGTAGGGGCATAATATTACTGTTGTCAATGTTATTCTCATCTTGCATCATGGTATCCTCCCTAGGAGGAGAGTGTTTAGGAGAACTACAAACAACATGTTCTTGACAAATTCAAGGGTTGGTTCTTCTAAAGTGACTGTATCACAAGTAGGGGAATGATCAATTAAGAGAATCTTAGGTTGGGTATGAGCAGGAGAGGGTTCTATTTGATTGTCTTATTGTTCTAAGGTCTCATTCGCTTGTTCCATACTATCTACCCTAGTAGGAGAGATTGGAAGATGTTCAACACTAGCTTCATCACAAGGAGGGGAGGCATCAAGAGAGGGACCATCATGATTTTCAAAAAGATTATCCCAAATGGTAGGAGCATTAGGGAAGGGAGGGTCAAGAGTCTTAGGAATTTTAAGAAGTGTATCTTATAACACAAATTTATCCTCTTTACATTGAGGAGGGATATTAGAAGAAGGGAAAGTTTGGTTGTTATGGTTATAGAGACTAGGTAAGGTGATGTCAATAGATGTTTCAATGATCTTATCTTCTTGTTGTGTAATTTTTTGCAAAGGGGAATGAGGAGATGGACAATCAAGACCCTCAAGGCTTGTATCTTCTTTCACCAAAATACCTTCATCACTAATAGGAGATGTATAGGGAGAAGCACAAGTATGATTGTTATGATTGTCCACACTAATATCCTCCTCAAGGGGTAATGTAATGTTAAGAATTGTGTCAATGGTTTGCTAATTAACATGTTCTTTAATGAATTAATTATTGTAATCTACATTGAGATCATAAGAAGGGTTTGTGTATTTGTGCAATCTATTTGAAACCAAATCAAAGCCACACCTTTTGAAAGAAAACATCATATGAAGAGAAAGGAAAGAAAGTTCAATGCAATGACTTAAAATGAAATGCTGAAATGCAATTTTCAGATGGGAAACAAGGTAATTTTTTTATTACACTATGGAACAATCTGAAAAGGAAATGTATTATATGCAAAATTGAAAAAAACTAATGCATGAAATGAGCTAATTTAGGCTAGTTTTAATGAAATGCATGTAACAGAAAAACAATCAATGGATATAGATAGTTACTGGAACAAAAAAAAGTCTTTAAAATAGGGTTTTCATCTCTATAAAAGGTTGTTTTAGTGGCCTGAAGGGACTAAGTCACCCAAGGTGGTGACTTAGTCCACATGGTGATTTTTTGAGAATTTGTAGATTTTTTTGATGAATTTGGGTGGTTTTTGTGTTGTAAGAGGCAAACCTATGATTAAAATGAAAAATTACAGAAATTTTGTAATGATTTGGGATGGAGAAATGCAACCTATATGCACTTTCACTAATGCAAAAATTTGAAACCCTAGAATGAAATTTAAACAATAAAAAATGAAATGCAATGCAAACCTAAGATGTAAAGAACTCCAAGTCAAACAAGAGGGTGCAGGAATGTCAGGTTCACCAAAATGAACCACCAAAAATGAAATAGGGAAAGAGGACTCCCCAATAGGGTCCTAGGGATTTTCAACTACAAGCAAGTTAGTATAATGCCTCTTTCTCACTAAGTATTCTTGGTGTTTATTCAAAGATTAGGGGGTTTGGAATAGTTGTGATGTGTGTAGAATGTGTCTAAGTGTTGGAAATGGAAAATAGAAACTAACTAGTAATGTAAAACATAGAAAATGAAGTATGTTTGAAAACACTTTAAGATATACAAAAACACCTAGAAAGGTGAAGAGGAATGTAAATAAAATAGAAAAGAGAAGTAATAAAAAAAGCATCCACCTAGAAATATGTTGCAGACTAGGAAAATAGACTGGAAATGTTGGTGATGTTGAAATTTAGGGCTGTTGGGACATGCCATTTTGGGTGACTTAGCCCTAGATCTGGAAAACCTTGTCAGAGCCCATTTCTACCAAATGGGTGTCCAAATCTACAAAAATCTCTAAAAAGAAGGTTCAGTGGGACTAGGTTGCCATTGTTGGTGACTTAGTCCACTACTAAATTTCTGAAAGTTGGAAAGTGGAAATATAAACCCTCAATTTGCACTTTCTGCTTCTCCAATTACCCGAATCTGGAACTTTGATTCTTAGCCTGTAGGTGTTCTCCAAGCTCCAACTAGGGTTTTTGCAACCTTGAAGGCTTTGACATTTTGATGAAAACAATTACAAATGTACTCTTTAACAAACCTACAAATAAGACATGCAAATCACACAAAGAGAGAAAGAAATGTTGGATGTTAGGGCATGGGGGTTTGCCTTGGTCAAACCCCTTTTGAGTAATTAAACTAAATGAAGATAGAAATGTAATGAAGTATAAAACAATGGAGTTTACCCTGCCATGATGATTGATCTTGAGTTGTAGCAATGGAGGATTCAGCCCTTGAGTGTCTTGGTAGAATGTCTTGATGACTTAGAAGGTAAAACCCTAGCTCTCTTGAGAAGAGTGATGAGTAGAAGAATGAGATAGGATAAAATGAAACTTAGGAGATGAAAAATGAGGGGAAAAAAAATTATTTATACATGTTATTCCCTAATTTCCCAAAAATAACACATCACAAGCCAACATTAAGGTTTAGGACACAAAATCCTGCCAGAATATTAAGATAAATTTGATTTTTATGCCACATGGGACTAAGTCGCCCAAGGTAGTGACTTAGTCCACCTGGGAAAATTTAAGTGGTTGTTAGGAATTAAAATATGATTAATGATGTTTGTTGAGATTGTCTTCTTAAACACACTAAAGTAGGACCTATAAGTGCATTAAGGGGTCATTTGAACATAAGAAAGGGTTGATTTAGTTATGACAAGCCTATGAAAGTGTGAAAATGTGTTACAACACCTTACAACACTTTGGCTTCGAAAGGGGTAAAAAGAGGTCAAAAATTCATAGGCAAAGGCCCAAATGAGTGAAAAGTGTCAAGGCTACACTTTTTGGCAACACACAAGCTTATCAAGCATCCTTAGTAACACAAAAACAATAAGCCTATCAAGAATCCATAGTAGCACAACAACAACATCAGACCCAATAGCAAGCCCTCATGTTGCAACAACAACATCAAGCTCAACAACAAGCCCTCATAGTGTAGCAACATCATCAGACCCAACAACATTACACCCAATAAAAGGCCCGTTTGGTGCAACAACAACAAGCCTTACTAGCTCAACATTATGCCCGACATCAACAACAACAACAACAAAATTCCTACTATAATCCTCAACAGAACATTGTCAACACAAATGTGTTAGGAACATACAAATCAACATCTCAATCACCTTCACATTAGCCCACTCCACCATACACTCCATACAACACACCATCATATCAGCATCCCACCATATGTTCCTCCTCCAAACCTGCAAGACAATCTAGCTTCACAATTCAAGGCACTATCCCAAGAAATGTAGGACCTTTTAAAGGGCAAGACAAAGAAGCCTCATACATAGAATCTATGTCCTTATCCATTTCATCGAAGCATCACAATGGTGCCATTCCCTCCTTGATTTGAAATCCTGAAATTTGATAAATTCAAAGGGAGAGGAAGTCATATGGACCATATCAAATAATTCAGCTTCATGTGTATGGAGGTGGCCTATAATGATTTATATCTAATGTCTATCTTCCCTCGAAGCTTAATAGGCCCTGTTATGGATTGGTTTTCTAATTTGTCTCTCAGCATCAAAACTTTCCAAGAAATCATTGATAAATTCATCGATCATTTCTCCTTCAACCTTGACATGGACATTAGTCTAGAAGAGTTGTACACTCTCAAAAACACTAAAGGATAATCATTAGCCAATTTCTTGTAATGATGGAGAAAAAAAGCTAGTAAGAGCAAGTGGACCCTTCCTAATGAACAACAAGTGGGAATTATCATAGAAAATCTAAATACTGAACTCTCTTTCCACTTGAAATTGCAGTGCATAACATCTCATGATGAGCTTGTTTCTCGAGCCCTTAACATCGAATGATATTTGATCTCACAAGGAAATAATCAAGCTTACAATCACCCACCAACTAGTTCAAATGACAAGCCTCATGTCTAGGCCAAAAAAAAAAAATGTGACGAATAATGGTGTGGTAGACGCTAAGGTCATCCTAAGTGCTCCTAGACCCAACAACAATGAAGTTGCTAATATTCAACTGACTGTGCAACAAACAAAACCCCCTCAGAAAAATAAAATCAACAATATGAAAATGCAACAAAAGTGAACTACCAACATGAATAACTATCCCAAGCGTAAGTACACATAGTTATTTGAACCTATCGAGACAATCATGAAAAAGTTGGTAGAGTCAAATCTGATAACATTGCCTAACTTTGAAAACTACCAAGAACCATTAGAGAAACCATCCTAGTACAACGAAAAGGATCTTTGTGACTCACAAAATGAAAGGACACAAAATGAAAAATTGCATGAGCCTCAAGAACATCATCCAAGACCTCATAGAGAATGACACCATCTCTATTTAAGTACCAACTAGGAAACAAGACTTAAGATATACAAGAAACCTATGCTAGATCATAATAAAGGGCACAACAACAAAAAAGATAAGGATTACAAAAATGTGCAGCACAACTATTCAAATGTGGTTGCATACTGTGATAGCATCATTATTGTCGTGACCATTAAAGGACCTAGTGTAGAGTGTGGATTCACCACATGACATTGAAAGGTCACCATCCAAGGAGTCCCATCTCAGTCTAGGACATAGCCTACTTTTCCAACATCGAATCCCAACAAGTACAATCTCCTAGACCGTCTTAAGAAGACCCCAACACAAATACCAATTTTAGAACTATTGAGGCTATCCTCCACACATAGGGAAATCTTAGAGAGATATTTATTAGAGTCATTTGTCCCTAAGGATATTGATACAAATAAGCTTCAATCTATGGTAGGACACATTACCGATCACCTTCTCACTTTCTCTGAGCAAGACCTACCATCATAACCATCTCATAATCGTTCCTTACACCTCGAGGTATACATTCATAAGAACAAGGTTAAAAGAGTCTTAGTAGATGGAGGTGTTGGTTTGAATATTTGTACCCTTAAGCTCATCAAAGACTTGGGCTATTCAAAAGATACTATTGAGAAAGCAAAGAGTACCACCATTAGAGCATATGATGACCAAGAGCATGTATCACAAGGCATCATTGTACTACCCATTCAAGTGGGACCTATCATTGTAGAAACTATTTGCCAAGTGCTAGATCTTGATCTTTCGTACAATATCCTACTTGGCCAACCATGAATCCATGCCTTAAAATCTATTGCCTCAACCTACCATCAATGTGTCAAGTTTCCTTTTGAGGGTAGAGAAATCACCATCTATGGAGATCTTGAGCCTTTTTACTACTATAAGAATCTTTAGGATAATTTCTGTGAGATACCCTAAGTTCCTTGAAATGATGAAGGGCCTATGCCCACACCTACCTCATTTGTTGATTTTTCATCCCTTGCATCTACCTTAGTAAAAAATACACTGATTGTGTATAACATTCTTGACATCAAAGCAATAATTCAGGATGATGGTTATAGAAAATATAAGCTACTAAAAGATACCTTTGTCTTAGGATAGCTACCTCTTTCTCCTCAATCTCATGGAAAACCCACATCTAGTACCACAGAGCCCTAAACAATCAAGATGGAAGCTACCACCTTCACCAAGTGGGGGGATTTAAATGAAGAAGATGTCAACAAGGAGGATGTCTCTAAACTCCTCTATCAAGATGAATGAGCCATCCCTATTCTTCCTATGGAAGATGAAAATAAAGGCTTACAACTCATGAAGAGAATGGGTTATAACAAGAATGAAAAACTGGGAGAGAAAGACAATGGCTTGCTAGAATCGATCATTCCTGAGAAATGATTAAAGAATCTTGGTTTGGGTTGTACTACTAGTAATGTTACCCTTATTGGAAAAGGTACTTTTGTTAAACTGGTCAAGGCTTCCTCTTGGTTACCTACACCATGTGATACAAATTTAGATGACTTCCCCCTTGATATGGGTGACCTATTTGAAAATAGCTCCCTTTTCATTATATCCATTACATTCTTTGCTCCAAGCAATTAGTCAACTGAACTACACCTATTATACCTGCAACTTATTGATATGGACCAACAAGAACCACCAATTCTTGATTTATTCAAAAATGATGAAGCGGTTTTAGAATTCATGGGAATCCACGACAATCTATCATGGTCATATCACAAAGTAGGTTTAGACATAGAGCTAGACATAGGTGTATACTATGGGGAAATAATTACATCCTCTTGTCACAAAATTAATGAAATGCAACTAACATGAATATCCTTGAGTGAAAACCACGTTGTGGCACTCTCTAATCCTAAAATAGTAAAAAAAAGGATGTATCTAAAGGGGACAACCTCTCTGAGGCACCCAGAAATGAGGGATTCAATCTCACCCTTAGTGCAATGCATCTCGAAAAGTTAGCAGTTGTAGGATGGTGAAATCTTGCACATTGATTGTGTAGATTCAGCCATCCTCATAGAATAACATGGTTCATTTCTCCAAATAAAATGCTAAAACTAGATCAAACATGCATGGAGAAAAGGAAATACAACCTATTCTATTCTATGATGGATTGGTGCCCTCCATGAAGATGTGAGAGAGCCCTTTCCCAACCCTTTTCTAAGCCAAATGAAATAGACAATGAGTTGCTATGAGCTCAAGTTGCCTATAGTCTAGATGCATTCCAATTGTGTTGTAGAAATGAGAGAAGATGCATTGCTTTTATAGAAGAAGTTGAGAGAAGAGAGGCCAAGTTTAGCCAATGTGGGACTAAATCCCCTCCAATAGAATAGAGCCACTTGGCATGATGGGATTGGTCAAAGCTTGTGCAAGTTTTGGCCAATGTGCCCATTCAAATTTGAAAAATATCAATAAATGCATGTTGTTGAGGGTTTTGGGGGGAATAATCTTTGTTCAAAAAAGTCAAAGATGAGAGTTATTGAGAGAAAATAGGCTTTTTAATAAATCAATTAAATTGATTTATTGATGCAAGTGGGTGGGTTAGTTAGGAGTTTAGATTTGACTCTAGTTGAGTCAAAAGCTAGAGAATGGTAATTGTGATTTAGAAGTTAATTAATTTAGATTAATTAACTTAGGGGATTTTAGGGATTTGATATTTGATTTGTTTGATTTATTAAATCAAATAAGAAGATCCTTAGGAACTTAATTAAATAATTTGATTTATTTAATTAAGCTTGATGAACCTTAGGATTAAATCAATAAATTGTCTTAATTGATTAGCAGAAGAATTGAATGCATGATGTTAGTTAAAGCGGAATGCATAATGTTATTTTTGCATGTCCACATTTTGCCCCTCTTTGAAGCAATGTACTTGTTGCATTGGTTCAAAGAATGATGTTGCCGATATCGAAATTAAAAAAATTCCGATTTTTCGGATGCCCCAGCGAAAAGAAGTATGTTAGTACATTGCCCCCTCGAGAGATCGAGCGAAAAGATACAATTTGAGGTGGATCTCGCGACAAAGAGGTTCAAAATGGATGTATGGATGGTAATGATGATGTAAATGAGATGTTCGGAAGATGCTTAGAATAACAAATCTATATTATTTTAAGCATGTTAAATGATTATGCGATGCATGTGAGATGGATGAGATGGTATGACGTTGTCCTGATATGATGGTATGACATGATTATGTAGAATGAGAATACGGATGCAAGATGGATGCATTGTTAGCGTGAAAGAAGATAGAAGAATGAGAGGGATGAACCCTTAAATCTAAGCAGAATGTAGAAGTCCAATAAGTCCATTAGTCATCGAGACTTTATTGGATATGACGATGAATGATAATGATGTGTTGCTTATCCAGGGATGGGAAAGGAGCATACCTTTCTTTATGTTTGATAACACACCTAGGTGCGATGCATCAAGGTATTAAGAACCAGGATGGCGTTGCGCCTAGTGTGATGGACTTTGACTTGACAATCAGATAGGAGTACTCTTGTTCACACTTGACAAACATAACCTTATTCAGAATGCAGTTCAGATATTCTAGACATCTCGGGCCAAAACATAAAAAGGCAAGCCTTCTTATGTGGTCAACAAGACACCTAAAACATCCTTCCTACAAATAAAACAAAGTATGCATGACGAAGTTATTTTACAAGAATATCCAACAAGCACAGAAGATAAAAAGATAATGATCATTGCCCCATTCCTTTCTCTCTAAACCTGTTTTGTTTAGGCATCATCGAGAGGTCCTTGGAATGAGCGCAAAGTAAGATAAGTCAAAAAGACCAAAATAAAGTAAACAAACAAGCAAATGTTCTTCGCATCGCTAGCCAGGCTAAACTAATGTGGGGTACCTGATGCTTATGTCCATCGAAGGAAAGCTTCATCCTAGGACATGTAGTGATCAGGGTTTTGGTGAGACTGATTGCGTGATAAGCTATTGATACTCTGAGTTAACCAACTTGCTAACTTACTGACTTAGACCTTCGAGACTTTGACGATTAGGCGTTCACTTTAGAACCTAGAGATGAAATGGCATTTAATTAAATAACTTAGCGTTATTTAATTAAATTAGAAGACTTGGGAAATTAAATTAAATATGTTGATTTATTTATTTTAATGAGATGAAATTTTAGCATGAAATGGGGTGAATTAAATTGATTTAATAACTTAGATTAATAGATAAAAATGAAATAATTAATTAAATAGCTAGGCTAATTTAATTAATTAAGGAAAAAGAAGATGGGTTTCAAGAGAAAATAATGTTATTAAACTTGTTGTGAGTGCATGATTATTCGGGACATTTTTCAGTGTCTACATTTTTCCTCTCTTTGAAGTGGGTACCTACTGCTTCAGTTCAAAGAATAATGCTCCTTAGATTAAAAATGCTGCCCAAATAAAAAAATAAAAAAAAATTCTAATTTTTTAAATGCCCCAGTGGAAGGATAAAGCTGACTCCTTTCCCCCTTGAGAAATTAGACATAAATTTTGAATTTTGGGTTGATTTCTCGATAAAGGTGAAAAGTTGCCCCGAGGGGGGCTAAAAAGGCTCCGAGATGCAATAATTATGCCAAATATTCAAAAAATGATGCAAAATTAGGCTCTGATTGGCAAAATTGGTGAAAATGATGATAAACCCTAGATTGAAGTTGAAATTAGGGAAAAAAACCCTTATTTTCTAGTATAAATAAGCCAAGAAGTGTGACTTTAAAATTCATTTGTGCATTCACACCCTGAGGATTCTTGTTGTTTTGAGATTTCACCCTCTAACAAAATGGTGCGCTGAGAGCTCCCAAACACATTTTTGATTGAGTTCAAGAGCACCAGCGGCTTCCAGGTTCAAGACCAACGGTATGGAACTTGAAACTTGATTTAAAATTTGACCTTTTGGTGCATTTATTATGCTTTGAAATTTAGACTTTGGTGGCTTCGTTATATAGCGACATTTTTTTTGCAATTAGCGATGCTAAAATGAATTATAGTGATGCATATGTATATGGCGATGCTAGTCACAAGTTAAAAACAGGGTTTCTAATTTTAAATCATGATGTATGCTAGAAATTAGGGTTAGGGTTTTCAAAGCCTAAATCGTGATGCCCATGTGTTTGGAGACGCATCTTGCGATTTGAAATTTGAAATGCCCTTGGGCATCACAATTTGAAATATAAATATAGTGATGCTATTGCAAACAATGATGCTATTATGAGTTCTGAGTAGAAATTTCCAAATTTTGTCAAATTTCTTCAATTTCCTAACATTGTGTGCTTCATGGGTGTATGAGATCATTTCACCATTGATGTCATGTGAGCATAGGCCCCCAATTTTAAATCAACTAGGTGATTTATCAAAGTTACGCTAGGAGAACCTAGCAAAGATTGGCCTTTGGTATGTTGCATAAGAACCCATCATCTAGACCCCTTTAGTCATGATGACTTCCCTATGCAAGAGATGTCACAGTGAGACTTCATCATTTCACCTTTCGATAGGTGAGGCGATTGTGACCTTGGAGGATGTATGGAACATTCTATGTTTGCTAATACATGGTGATTGTGTGATATATGATGTTGATGTTGGATTTGATATTTGTCACGAGGTGATGGAGTTGGAGCATATTTCTCTTGTGACATCATAGATCGACCTTGGGATGTATAGAGGTCATATGCCCACCTTCTGATTGATTGTTGCAGCCATCATTTCAAGATTTCTTACCTTGGACCAACGTAATAGAGGGTTCAACCCAAGATATTTTACAAGAGGACACAGTTTGCATGGGGGCTAGTGATATTGGACTCACTTTATCATGATATGCATAATTTTGTTTACGACGATGGCATGGTTATTGGGGTAGGGGTGACCTTGCTCCACATTTGGGCATGGGAGCACATTACTATGCTCTGACCAATCGTATAGATTGTGGATGTTGAGCCAGATGATCCTATGATCTGGTGGTACAAGAATACAATCACTTTGTGGTACACTGAATAGATTGGGCTCTCGTACAGGCGATAGGTTATTAATGATGTGACAGTTTTTTGATGGTGCCCATGGCTATAGATACCACTGTGGTACAATGATGTGCAACAACTATGTTTTGTGAGACAAACCCAATATATGCAAGGTCATGAGCATACCATCATCGAGTGATACCTAACAGATAGAGTGGAACAAGAGTTTGGGGAGGTCCAGGATAGGCCAGATGATGCATATGTTTTCCCACTCTACTTGTGAGGTTCCCACATGGGGACCCACCATTCCCACTCCAGAGGCAGTTGAGAGCTTTAGAAAATTGGTGGCTCATCCATGGGCCTATGACTAGGGATAGGTAGATACTCGAATGATGCCTGCATGTGATGCATGTTTTACACACCCTTGAAATTTGATAGATCCAGTGGGTTCTCCTTCGTGAGGGAGGCCCAAAGGGATAGGTGCAGGTAGGGGCAAACAACAGGATCAGTCTAGCCAGGAGGGCCATGATGGACAAGTTTTGTGGGCACCGCTAGTGGGACAGCAGGTTCCATAACAACCACCCATTTAGTAGCAGGGAAGACATAAGTAGGTAGCACCCCCATCGCCACCAAACGCAAGAGATGTGCAGTTAAAACAACTATAGCAGTAGGTGCAGACCTTGACAGGTGAGTGGGATCAGGCCCACAAACAAATTTTGGTTATTACTACTGAGCAAGACCAGGCTAGACAGTAGGTGGTGGCCATGACCACATAGAGATACCATGTCATGTAGTAGTTATAGGTTGTAATTGCTGAGAGTGATCATGAGATTGGTCAATGACACTAGATAGAAGCCATGATAGTAGTAGCATAGGGCAGCAGAGTCCCAGTGAGGTTATATAGAGAGGTCATGATAGAGACTGCATATTATAGGTTGGACTACCACTGGGATGTACCAAAGGCACTTAGACATCTTGATTTTTCATAGCCCAATGATGCACAACCGAGAGCTAAGGAGTAGCTAGAGAGGTAGGCCAAAGAGGGGAGTAGCCACCAAGGCTAGCTTCTGATGTATATACACTTTTTGATATTTTTTTCTCGATTCTTTGATACAGATATAGATTCATGGGCTCATTTTTCATAGCCTCGTGGATATTGTATTTATGATATACATACACTGATCTATATTTTGTACCATGACATTTATTTTTTGATATATATATGATATTAATATGGGTTTGATATGATGTGTTCCTTTTATTTCATGCTTATTCTAAGGATGCAATGATGTCCTTATATTTGATCATGTATGGATGAAATTTATTTATGCCTATGCAATATGTGATGCTATGGATGCTATGTTATACTCTTTTTTAGTATTCTTTTCATGATATGTTATGAGCTGCAAATGTTTATACTATGATGATGTATGAAAATGTTATGGATGTATTTCCTTTTGATTATTTTCTACGCAATTTTATGATGAGATGATGGTGTATGTGTATGGGTGGATACATGGATATATGTTGATGCTTATGCTATATGTAATGCATGTATGATATGCAACAATTTAAGATGCTTAGAATAACAAATCTATATAATGCAACACAACTTGAATGATGATGTAGAATGTATGATGTGATATGCAATAATTATGTTGATGGATGTTTTATGATTATGCTATGATTATGAGATGCATGTATGTTGATGATTTGTGGATGAAAGATGGATGCATTTGATGTTTTTTTTACTATCATGATACTAGGTTAGCACAAAGAGAAGAGAGAATAATATAGAATGGCTTGACTATTGATTTTGATGATTATTTAAAAAATCCAACAAGTCCATAATCCATCAAGACTTTATTACAGATGGTGATGATATAATGAAAGATGCGGGATGAATGCAGGATGATGAGGTGCTCACATATCAGGATTGGGAATTTTTTTCATTCCCTATTGTTTGATATAACATATAGACATAATGCATCAAGGTATTTATAGCCAAGATGGCATTGTATCTAGTGCAATGGACTTCTACTCTTCCAAAAGATAGAATAGTTCTTGTTCACATCTTGACATACGAAAACCTTGTTGAAATGCAAGTTAGAATTTAGAATACATCTGACCAAAGCATACACAATAGTCAAAAACATACCCCAAACAACCTTCCTACACATAACCAAGCAAGTATGCGCCAAGATTATTTTACAAGAGTATCCACAAGAACAAAAATCAAAAGATAATGATCGATGCCCCATTCCTTTCTCTCTAAATCATTTTGATACACATTATCGAGAGGTCTTTGGAGTGGATCATTAAGATAAACCATAAGAAAAGATCAATGAAAAACATTCAATGTTATCTATATCTCTTGCCATATTTAAATTTAGCTAAATTGACTGATGATATTGATGCCCATTGTAGGAAGGATACATCCTAGGACATGTTGTTCATATGGTTATTTGATGTTAGGATGATGATGATCTTTATGATAAGCCATTGATACAAAATTTACCAACACATTTACCTATGATATAGACTTTAGGTTTTAACAATTTAGGTTCTCACTTTAGAACTTGGTATACTTGATTTCTACTTGCTTTGCCAAAGGTTTGAAGGTGACAATCATTTTTTTATGAGTGAAGGTTTATTGTGGGTGAAAGTGAAATGAGATGGATGGTTTTGTTTTTTTTGGAATATGTCAATGTTTTTGGTATTTTGAAAATGTTTTGAGGCTATTTTTGGTATTTTTGAAACTTTATGCAAATGTTTTGGGATTTTTGGTTATTTGAGGTTGTTTAGGGTTTTTTTGAGATATTTGAGGCTTTTTAGGTCTTTTGGATCTTTTCTATTGTTTTGGATTTTCAATTTTTTAATGTTTTGGGGTTTTTTGATATTTGGATGTTTAGGGATTTATTAAATATTTGAATGTTTAGGTATTTTCTAAGTTTTCCGACAAAGAACCTAACCTAAAAGACCTATCCTATATGCCTTAAGGCTATTCAAAGATAAGCCTTCCCTATGTTATACACATTGAGACCATGTATTTTGATTGGCTAAAATTATTAATAGATGAGAAATGCACAGATGATGGAAGGTCAGTTTATTATGATGAACTCCTTAAGGACTAACCTAGGGTGTCTCAGGGGCACATAAATGATGGCCTTGCCTATGTTCAAGCTTAGAGATGATGTAGCTCGACAAATGGGGGACTTATTTTTTATTTTTGATGTTTTTACCTTTTTAGGGATTTTGATGTTTTGGATTTTAGCCTTTACAACTTTTTGAATGTTTGTGGATGTCTTTAGATTTTTGATGATCATTTTGTAGATTTTTAAGGATTTTCAATGAGATTTCCAAATAACCTTAAGATATGCGAGAACCCGATATGATCCATAAAAAATTTCCACCAGTGTGATAGGTTTAGACTACCTCAATATAGACAAGAAAAATTGACCTTTGGAATATGCCAAGTAGTACTAAAGGGATAAAATACAACACATCATCAAGCTATGATAAGGATGTAGATGGGAGATGGATGGATGGTGGTGCAAAGAATGATAGGAAAAAAGAGCCAGAGAATTGATGGAGGTGCTTTATTTATGTAGGGTGCCTATTTCGAGGTTTTCACCAAGGTACTTGCCCAAAGTGCCACCAAAGTGGTTTTCACTAGAGCATGATTTTTTTTTTTACTTTTTCAATCCTTTTTTTTTTGGATTTTGATTTTTTTGTATTTTTTTGTATTTTCATATTTACACCCTTCAAGACTAGGCATAAAACTTTTTAAGATGCAAGTCGTTAGTTGGCTCTTACAAGGGTTCACCTTCAAGTGTTGATAGCTGATATGCTCTTGATCCATAGCATGTTGTGATGAAAAAGTGACCCAACTAGTTATGCTCAAATTTTCCTTTACTATTTTGATCTGTTAGATTCTTCTAATTCTGCTTTAGGATAAGATCCCCTACCTAGAAAGACTGGCATTCAATCTTCTTGTTATAGCTTTGTTTCAGTCATTTTTGATACACTTGAAAGTGATTGAGGGCTTCATGACGACGTTCATCTAGGAACTATAGATCATTCAACTGAGATACTCTGAATTATTCATTGGTGATCAAGTTCTGTAGTGACACTCGTAGTGATGAGATCTCAACCTCAATAGGCAGGACAGCTTCAGATCCCTAGATCTAGTATGAGTAGGCATGATCTACCCTTAGGATGCTTCATAAGGAAAAACCAATTGTTGTATTTTAACTTACAATGGAAAAATTCAAGGCAGTTATTTTAAGGAAAAATTCATAATAAGTACAATGTTGTGCTATTACATATGATTTTTTGCAACCATCATAATAAGTACAATGTTGTGTTGCTTCATGTGACTTTTGCATTTAGAATCTCCTATTTCAAAAGTATTATGTTTAATGTTAACAAAAAAGTAATGCAAAAATTCAAAATAATTTCTTGAGCTAAATTACCTTCAATACAAAATGTAGGTCATACGAATGGCTTCTACCCACAAGGTCATAGGAATGTCTTCTACAAGGGTTCACCTTCAGGTGTTGATAGCTGATATGCTCCTAATCCATCGCTTGTTGTGACAACAAAGGGACCCAACCAATTATGTTAAAATTTTCTTTTATTATCTTGATCTAGTAGATTCTTTTGATTCTTCTTTAGGATAAGATCCCTTACCTAGAAAGATCGACATTTTATCCTCTTGTTATAGCTTTCTTTTTGTCAGTTTTGATATACTTGGTAGTGATTGAGGGCATCAAGGAAACGCTCATCTAGGAACTCTAGCTCATTCAGCCGAGATACTTTGTATTCTTCATCATTGATCAGATTTTGTAGTGACACTCACAGTGATGAGATCTCAACCTCAATAGGAAGGATAACCTATGATCCCTAGATCTAGTATGAGTAGGCATGCTCTACCCTTAGGATGCTTCATAAGGCAAAACCAATTGTTTTACTTTAACTTATAATGAAACAATTCAATGTAGTTATTGTAAGGCAACCTTCATAATAAGTACAATGTTGTGCTATTGCATGTTATGTTTTGCAACCATCATAATAACTATAATGTTGTGTTGTTGCATGTGAGTTTTTCATTCAGGATCTCCTATTTCAAAAGTATTATGTTTAATGTTAAAAGAAAGAGTAATGGAAAAATTTAAAATAATTTCTTGAGCTAAATTACCTTGAATAAAAATTGTAGGTCATAGGAATTCATATTATCCTAGCACCTATTCCAATATTAGTAGGCAGGCTCTACCCTTAGGATGCTTCCTAGGGGAAAAACCGATTGTTGTACTTTCACTTACAATGGAACAATTCAGGACAATTATTGTAAGGCAACCTTCATAATAAGTACAATGTTGTTCTATTGCATGTGATGTTTTGGCCCCATTATAATAAGTACAATGTTGTGTTGTTGCATGTGAGTTTTGCATTTAGAACCTCCTATTTCAAAAGTATTATGTTTAATGTTAAAAAAAAAGTAATGCAAAAATTTAGAATAATTTCTTAATCTAAATTACCTTAAATACAAAATGTATTTCTATGACCCTACTTATTAAGTCACCCTTAAAACTAAATTCACTCGAGACTCAAAATAAATTACATACCCATGACCAAAATAAATGAACATGTTAGAGAAATTAGAAAATAATACACACAAATCAATTATCGGGGTAATTTTTCTACCAACAATTCTCCTCTAGAGCACCTTTATAATTTCTTGGATTGCCCTTTTAAAATTATAGATTGGCTCTAACAAAACACAAAGAATTGACCAAAGAGAATCATATTAATATGTTATATAAAATCTTGTTTTCCATATTGAGCTAATGGTTATTATTTTCTCTTTAATTACAGCGAAGTCTTAGCTCTAAGAAATAGTTTTTAGAAGGCCTAAAATTCCCTATTGCTTTTTTTTCATTTAACCTCATGAGAGGTAAAAGCCTAGGGAATTTGTGCATCTTGTTAGAAGATAATATCTAAAGAAGATGTAATAAGATTTCACAGGAAATATTATTATGTTTATAGGAGACTCCAATAACTAATGATACACAAGATCCATGTTGAATAAATAATTCCCTATAAGAGAAAGCATACTGATAACCTCCCAAAATTGGAGAAATGTAATCAAAATAATAAATAGCTTTCATAAATTGTGTTTGTTGAGCACTATCAAAAGAAATATTTAATCCTTCAAATTTTGAATCTCAAATTAAAGCTACTAAATAGAATTATGAATTACAATTGCTCAAGTCTGAGATCGGCCAAATTATGCAATAAAAATTAAATAATGCCCCTTTTTTCAATCGACACAAATTTAAAATAAATTATTTTTATTCTACTAAATTTAATTGCACCATTAAAATTTTGAAAGTTTTTGAAATATTCATAGAACAATCTATTTACCATATAAATATCAATAATTTAAATAAGGATTTTTATAAGAGCCATATCACACTTCTTTATTGACCTCCCACGCAATGGTTTGACAATAGCTTTACAAATTTTGCAAGGAAGAAGTTTAACAGGTTGATGTTTCTCCACCATTTTTACACCTATCACAACATTTCCAATTGGAATTCTCGAGAACTATCTAACTAAAAATAGTATTGTCCCCGTTCTCAAGCTTCCACTAGATCTGATTTTTTTGAATCTCTAGACTTGTTCTCACCTGCAAAAGAAGAAATTAAGGTAGATGCTATCTCAAACCCTCTGGTAGTAAAGGAGAGGTCTTATATACACTGCGAAAATATCTTAGGAGTGGAGTCTCACTTTGTTAGGGTTAATAGAGTGATTATCAGGACACATGAAACCTCTAGTTGCAACATTTTGAAAAGTTCATAAATCTCCCTTTGGAACTTTCCTCCATTGTTGGTTAATCATTTTACCCAGAATTTGTGAAATCATGAATAATCAAATTATAACTAATCTTTAAATAATGAATTGAAATGAAATATAACCTGAATCGAGACAAAATCTAATCTAAATGATTGGGCATTACTGATGTAGCACAAACTGGCTAGTACCTAGCAGGGAGAAAAATAATCCATTAAATGATATAGTATATAGGTATGTGCAGGATAATGATGGGCCAAAAAGTGGCGATATCTAAATGATATGATAACTCATGTGGCTGATGGCGTTTTTTTTTACCCAAAATTGATGAAACGAAAAAAGTTTTTAAAGGATATTCTCAACTTTCCACCAATATAAATTATTGTTTACTTTGAATTTAATAAATAATTATTAGTCATTTTCTATTTGAATTACAACTAAATTCCTGATTGATAGGCTGATTGAAAAAAATCTATAACTTTGAAATGGTGTCACATTTTTTGAATGTAAAATATGCATCACATTCTATGCTTCAAATACTATAGGATTAAAAAAAATGAATTTCATGAAGTTTTGACCAAGTTAAGGTGGTTAGACATATGAGTTTTTATATTTTCTAAAATTCGTAATAAAAAAATTATAATTAATTATTTACTTAGAAAAAACTTATAAAAAAAATGCATGAAATCCAGACATGAGTCCCCTACTTATATCTAAAATCTTATTAAATAATATTATAATTTTATTGTGGTTAGGGTGGTTAGACCGACACCTGCTTCTTTTTTTTCCCTGAAATTTAAGTACTACTGCATTGAAATTTCAAAATTTCATCAAATAGATTTTAAAAAATAAAAAATAAACCTAGTAGTTTAGAAAGTACATTCAATTTTTTACAGATTCTATTCGTACATATTTTTGAAATAATATATTTAACTTATTCAAATTTTTACGTCAAGTTGCCACTTAAGAACCTATTTTTTCCATGATGATCTTGCACATACCCATATGACACAATCACTAGGATATATGATGTCTTTATGGTAATGGTCTAGATCAATTATAAAAGCATTGTAAATTAGGCATATTATACAAACTTGTCTAATGTTTATGTATGAAATTACATGAAAAAGCCATAGAAAAATCATCTAATAGCTTTGCAAAGGAAAGACGTATTTACAATAAAATTATAATCCTTCTTGATCACCTAAATCACATGACACATATAGATGGATAAAAAAACTACAAAAAAGCATGGTACTCTACATTTATGTAAAGGCTGATAATGTGTCTAAAAAGGCTGCTACTGTAGTTGCTGCATTTTATCACAAACTTGAATATTTGTAATATAAGTATTTTTTTCTTATGGCTTCCTAGTTGTCATTGGCTTTGATGAAATATCTATTCCTTGAAGACTGTAATGACAACTGAGCTAAATCTAGCTAGCTCTACAAATGGACAACGAATATTTAAATAAAATTAAAAGTTCAAAAATAAACTCAAAAGTTTTTATTCATGGACGTTTGATATATGGTGGCTCCAAACAACCCAAAAACTGAGACACAATGATGTGCTTTGCAACGGATTCCAAGAGTTAATCTGTACAAAACTAAGTTTGAATTATGTAAATATTTAATAAACAAAAATAGGAAAAGGCTCACTATTTGTTGTAGTCCAGTGATGAAAAGAGGAATGCGCTGGTGAGTTGAATTTCCCATGTGGCTTGCAAAGTCTAGTCTATGTGAAAAAAAACAAATGGTAGAGTATCACTGCAAAGAAACAAACCTGTGCTGCGAGTACTCTAATCCAGAATCCCACAAAACCAATTTTGAGAAGAAACCTGATGGTCGCGACAAGAGATAAAGGGAACCAAGACTTACGTTAGCTCCTAGCAAAGGGTGAACAATCCACTTATGCAATCCATCTGCAACTATTAAAATCATTTCCACTACCAACTGTTAGTACACAAGACTTGGCATCAATTACATTCTCCACTTCCATCTTCACTGCCAACAATGCCTCCACTTCCATCGTGACTGTCAGCAATGCCCGTCAAAATAAATACAACCATTTCGAATGTACATGGACTCTTGGCTATGGTTGCGATGCCACTATAGGAACATCTCCCAACATAACAAGTAAATATCTTTTAACATACGAGATAGTTCAACAAAAAAAATTAATCGATTGAAATAGGGGACAATAAATTCAAATAAAAGGAAATTTCTGAAGTTAATTTTGTGATTGTGTAGGGGTTACAAAGAATTAAGTAGTATTTTCATTTTAATCTTATTTATTTATAAATAAGATTTGGAGGCGTGATTATTTATAATTAAGATTTGGATGTGTGATTCATGATATATTAATTATATCATTAAAAATGAGTTTATGAATATTTAATCAAGATTTTAGTAAGAAATGTCTAGTAGTCATATATAAAAATATCATTTGTTATTAAAATAATTTCATATATTTATAAATATGACATAAATAATATCTGAATGATCACAAATACTTTTAATAAACATTATTATTTGTGTATATTACCTTCATATTTAACATAGAAGACTCAATAAATATATTTTTTAATTATCTATAAAATAGTTTATATGCAACACCAATTATCATAAACCTATTTCAATTCTACATCTTTAATACTTCATCAACTAAAATGTTTTATTTATTCTCTAAAATCTTAATATCTAATGCTAATTTAATACACCCTAAAATATATTTGCATTCACCATTATTCCATTCTTACTAATCAATGTGGCATACAAAAATAAAAAGGTTTGGAGAGGAAGGGTGTTCACCCCTAGTCAAGTGCATAGTACGATTAAAAAATGACAATATTTTTTCTACTAATATTTAACTTTATATTTATTTTAATTCTAGTATTTGATGTGTTTTTAAATCTATTTATCCACACCACAATTTTTAAGTAATATAATTTTCTCTATTACAACAATACAAATTCTTCTACTTAATCTTATTTTGTTGGATTGAATAGTAATTCTCTCAAAGCTTGATCTAAATATGAAAATTAAATTCTCCCCTAAAAGGTTGGGGAAGTTATTTGAAGTCATTGATCAAGAAGATACCAAATATTCCTTGGCCTCCATTTAACAAAAAATAAAAGATATTGATGTTAATTTTGCTACATTTCCATTGATCTTACAATTGAATGCTAGATTAGCTAGGTAGTGTTAGTTGGAAAAACAAAGATAGACAGATGAGAGGGGGGGTTGAATCAGTTGTTACCAAAATCAAACTTATACAGAATTATTCAACCTTATATCACAAATATGATAATTAATAGTGCAAGCATAAAATCAAAAACACATCAAAGACACATGAACACCAAGATTTTATACGTGGAAACCCTATTAGGGGAAAAACCACGATGGATGTTAGTCCACAAGATTATACCCTTTTAGAAGTATAATGAAGAATAAAAAGGGAATGCACTTGTATTCGGGTGCATTGCCTAGAGCACATTGCTGAAAGGGAAGACTCACTAGTTTACATACAATAATCAAATTAAATCCATCTGATGAAGTTGAACTAAGAAATTAGCTTCTATAAAAGTCTAATTATAGTTCCAGTTAGGTGCACAAAAACTTCTTCAAACTCTTTCACCCTCTGCTCAAACTCTTCGACACTCTACTTTCAATGATTCAACCTTTATTCACAATTGTACATTAGTTGTACAATTCAGTGCTTCTCCCTAAATGAGGAAAACAATCTCATATATATATTTGCTACACATATTTATAATCACTATTCAGTCGACCACAAATAAAGAATGAATTACAACTGTCAGCCTTGATACATGAATAAATTACAATGTGCACCAACACAAGTCAGTCACAACATAGTGATGACCCAAACAAACACCTCCAAACAAACCAAAAAACAAAATATTAATCCTCATGGATCTGCAACACACTAACACCACAATGTCAGTCAATAACATGAAAACTCGAGAACACATTTAAAGAATCTCTGATTACAAACACTTCAGTCAATGCAGATGTACAACAAGGATAGAGAACAATATAGACTCATTCATGAATTTCACAAGTACATGCACAACACATGAAATTACCATAATTTCATCTGCTTCAACCTAGAACACTATCTAAAAAAACATAGCAATTGTAGGCACACAGATCTTCATAACTTCCACAAATCTTTATGTGAACCACTGAAACTTTTAGACCACATACTAGAAAGCTTTAACATAAAACCCTTTGAAGAGCACCTTCATATCTTCAATACACAGAGCTTTACAATATTCTGATCTTCTCAGCTCTACTAGCTGCCTGCACTATATTAATTACAATTTTCTCAACATCCTTGACATATACATCCTTAAGAAGATTCAATGTTAATAGTGTTGACATCAATGAAAACCACATATCAACAACACAACCACAACATCCAAAAATCACCCCCTTTGGCATTGATGGAAACACATGATGTGAAAAATAATGCCATCAACCCAACTAACTCTTCTTCAACAATCTCCCACGAAGATTGTGCACTCTTTCCTATTTCCTTCATTATTTTTCTTTCCAACACATTTTTCACATTGTTTCTCTCCCCCTTTGACATCAATGGAAAAGGTACACATGCTTTGATCACAAATTCGAATCATCTGACTACTCCCCCGGAGTAGCAGCCACCACACCATCAATCCAGAATGAGATATGGCTATCAATTCACGGACTGATATAAATACCTGCATCTTAGTTCTGATTAGGAGGGTAAATCACCCCTAACTTGCCCCTGAGGTACTCAAAAGTATCCCTAGACAACGAATTGGTAAATGTATCTGCAATTTTCTCTTTGGTAGGTATGTACTCCAATCTAACTTCTTTGTCATTTACTTTATCTCTCAAGAAGTGATACTTGATGGATATATGCTTTGTCTTTGAATGCAACACTGGATTCTTAGAAATGTTAATGGCACTTGAATTTTCACAGAATATGGCAACAGGTTCTTCATACTCAATTATGACATATATCAAAAAAAATTTCATTCCAAATACTTGGGTACAACTATTTGCAAAAACAATGTACTTTGGCTCAATAGTAGATAATGAAACTAAGTTCTGCTTTTTTCTTAACCAACATACCAACTTCTTACTTTAGAAGAATGCACCACCACTAGTACTCTTTTGGTCATGTACATCTCCTACCCAATCAACATCAGTAAAAGAACTTAGAGTAAGATCATCATCCTTAGGATATGAAAGACCAAGATCAACTATCCCTTTTAGTTATATGAATATTCTTTTTATAGAAGTCACATGGGACTCTTTAGGATCAGCTTGAAATCTAGCAACCATGCACACAATATTCATTATATTGGGCCTAGTCCGAGTCAGATAGAGTAATCCACCAATCATTGAATTCTATCTTGTCTGATTTTCTTTAGGAGAATCATATTTATGTGTAAGTTTGCATCTGGTCACCATAGGTGTACCAACTAGTTTTCAATCCTCCATGCCAAACTTGTTCAATAACTCTTTCACATACTTAGACTGAGATACAAATATTCCATCATCTAAGTGAGTGATTTGTAGTCCTAAAAAGAATTTCAGCTTTCCTATCATTGACATTTCGAATTCAATTTTCATTTCATTGAAAAACTTCATACACAAATCATCATCACCTTAAAAAATACTATCATCAACAAAGACTTCAATGATCAGTTCTGATGTGCAGTTTTTAAACACACGCCCCACTGAAGGTGGGGATCCTCATTTCCGCTTTTTGGTGTCTTGGTCTTTCTTTTTTGGGGGTCCTACTTGCTTGGGCATGTCCTTTAATGGTTTATCTTGCCTATCATTGGCCCATTTGGGATTTGTACTGAAAACCTTGGGCGCACTCCAGGTTTTTAATTGTTTTCGAAAAAATCCACCCTCGGCGGACTTTCCAAGTGTCCTGTCGGAGCTTGGTAGTGGCTGCCTTTTTGTTGGAATCCGGGGATTTTTATCATTCACGGAAATCCATCGTGCCCAAATTTTTTCAGAGTCCGTTGCTCTATCGGCTTCATGGGGTTGGTCATGGTCGTCTTGTCAACCGCATTAATGGTGATTGAATGACTTTTGGGATGATGTTTTATTGAGTCTTGGGAAGTAATTTTCCATTTGAGTTTGGAGTGCTTGAGCTTGAAGTGTGTAGCTAGATTGTGCATTTGGAAATGATTTCAAGTGTTGCAATCAAATTTCTTGAGCATTATTCATGTTCTACTCATGCTTGAAGTTTATTGCTAGATTCTTTGGTCTCGTTTCCCTCTATTCTCATGGTATGTAGATATCCTCTCTCTCTTTTGGTTTGAATTGCTTTGCTTTATACACTTTCATTTATTTATTGATACATTCTTGCTGAACGCACGTGCCATTCTTGGATATTTGGGGGTTTCGTGTCTCGCCAATCTGTTCGGGTGCTTTTCCTAGGATTTCGCTTTGGGCTTATCTTTCATTGTTGTTTCATGTAGCTTGCTTGCATTTTCCATAAATTTCCTATCTTTACAGGAAAGCAAGTTGTGCCTGAGTTGTTTCATGCTTTCATGGCAGAAGGTTTTGGGGTTCTTGACCTAGGGCATAGCCAATCCCTCTCAATTTGCTGAGAGACTAGTTTTGAATGTGTGTTTGATCCATTGGAGGTTTAGGTCAGGTCGTTCTTGAGCTTCGGGCTCTTGAATTCGTGATCTTTCATTATATTTGGGTGAGGACAAGGGAAACATTGGTGTTCGGGCTTTTGGTGTCTTTGCAGAATTTCGTCTTTGATGGATTTGCTTGAGTTTTCCCATTTCCTCTCTATCCTCCATAATTTGCCCCTTTTTCTGGACTTTTGCTTGGCTGGCAGAATTCCACTTCCTCTGGATTTTCCTGAAGTCCGTTGTTGGGAATTCTCCCGAATTTGAGATTTCATGGTAAATTTGTATTAACTTCACTAGAATCCATGCATTCAGGATTTTCCCAGATGTTCTCAGCCTCCTTCATTTTCTTGAGTTGTTGAAACTATTGTTGTCTTCAGGGATTTCCGTCTAAGGTGGATTTTTTTGAAGTTTTATGGGAATGAAGAATTTGATGATTATATGAAGAATTTGCTTGTTGATGATGAATTTACATGATTAAATGAACTTATTCTAAGTTGTATCACATTATTCTTTGGTTATATTGACTGAAATGATTATGTGGGGTTGTATGCCTATTTCACTGGATTCCCCCTGGCCTGGATTTCCCTAGAATTCCTCTCTAGCCTGGATTCCACGAAGGAGGTTAAATCCTGAACTTTGGAATAATGGATTTTTGGCACTTATTTTTTGTCTTGGATCTCATTTTGGTTGTCTTTACTTGTTTGTAGGTAGGATCAGGACAAGATGTTGTTGGACATGGGAAGGGGAAGGCGATGGATCCAAGTGCTGAAGTTTTTGCTATGTCCGAGGCAGAAAGAGTGTAAATGGATATAAAGAGTAAGATTCCTGAAAGAAAACTAACTTCCATCCGGTTAGGGATCATTGATACTAATGTTGTAATGTGGGACTAGAAAGAGTATAAGGCTAGAATGGCAGCACATAATCTCCCTTTATTGGCCAAAAGGACAGTGGAGTCTAGGTTAGCACATGTTGTTGTATTTCCCTCTACAGTACAATGTTATGAGTTAGTACTTGAGTGTGCTAGGCATTATCACCAAGGTACACAAATAATAATTGGTCCTCAAGCAAGGATTGATGCAAGCTTTGACCCTGTGTCCATTGCTCGGACCTTTGATATGGATTCATCCAAGAATTACTACGAGGAGAATGGGGTTAAGTCCCAGTAGGTAATCAATTCTTGGTTTGTGAAGCCTAAGTCTCACTTCTCCAAGTTTCCTAAACAACTAGTTAGACTCAAATTCAAGAGGGAGTACTATGATGCTATTACACTCCTTAGCAGGATAGTAGGATTGAAGAGTGCAGGAGTATTTGAAAGTTGGATGTTCAATGTTATTGCTCAGATGGATCAAGGTATAGACTACCACTAGGTAGGTTCCATAAGTGTAGTAATCCATGAGCAAATGTCCAATGTCTTGCAGACCAAGACCTTCACCATGACTTCTTACTTAGTATATGCATTGGCAAGATTTCACCCATACAAAGGGTTGAGTACTAGAGGTGTATTTGGGCATGATGCAATCTATGAGGTGTATCCACAAATACACATGGGAGGAGGTAGCTATAGAAGGGTGAATGATGCATTCACCCTATATATTACCAGGTTAATGTAGGGTGTAGAACATGTTAGGATTTTAGACAAATCCAAGGAGTTGATCAGGAGGTATGGGGCATGGTTAATTCAATTCCCTACTTTCTCCTACATAAGGATTGATGGCTGTTAGAGGGCTCCTTAGAGACTCCCAAGGTACCCAACTAATCATATCATACTATTGGAAGTCACAAGGCAAATATGTGACTTTGATGTAATTGTGAAGGGATACAAACATAAAACAAGGTTTGGGAATGACTTCCCATTTAACATAGGAACAAATGAGGCATGCCCTTCCATCCAGTCATCTCATGCTTCTTAGGAGGAGATGAGTACTTTTGGTCTCTTCTTCCATTCTAAGATGATCAGATTTGATATTATAGGTGAGGCACAAAGGAGGGCTAGTCAGGAGTATAGTCAAGAGGACAACATTGAAGACTATTGGGCTAACCTCTGCAATGAGTTTGATGTAAGAAAGAATAAAATCTCCAGGCTACCAGTGGACCTAGTAAGGTTATATATCATAAAGGCCATTCCTGACCAAGTTGAGGAGGATAAAAATCTAATTCAAGGCCATGTCTTTGAGGTTGTAAAAGAAAAGCTAGTTGGAGAAGTTTATTGCTCAGAAGAAGAAAAGATAGAGTTGGAGCAGATCATGACTCCTATGATTAAGTATACCAAAATGTGGCTCAAACACAAAATGCTAGAATTCAAAAGTGAAGGTGTGCAATGCACCTATGATTTAATGGGAGACTTGGACTCTCATTTCCCTTCCGAGGAGTCACATGAGAATTATGCTAAGGGTAAGGGCAAGGTGGATTCCCCTTTCAAGATCAAGGTCAGGGATGTTCAAACTGAAGAGGTAGTAGAGGCCGGCAAACAAAGAAATCCCATTTCTAAGAAGAGAAGGAATGCTTTAAAGAGAGGGGTTGAAAAAGATAAAGAGGAAAAGGAAGAGGTGGATGCTACTACTCCTTTGCTCAATAAAATAAGACTTGTGAAGTTGTCACAAAAGGAGAAAGAGGCTTCCATGGCACAAAAAGAGGTTGAGACACCTATGGTAGAAATAGAAAGTTCAGGGGAGAAAACATAGGTATACATGAGGAGGTCAATGACTCCTTCGCCAAAGGAGGATGTTCCCGGGATCACCCCTATTGTTGAACAAGAGAACATACCCCCTCCTCAAGATACTGGCAGTGTGCCAGAAGGGTTAAGGAAGGATGAAGATTCTAAGGACTTGGGTGAAGAAGATTTCCAGGAAGGAGACCTCTATAATGCAGAGGTAGAAATTGATAAAGTGATTCAGTCTACCTTGGTGATTTATGTAGAATCACCTACAAAGAATCAGGAGGGAAAATCCCCTAAAAAGGAGGAGATACCAGCTAAGATTCCTTCATCAACACAGGTTAATGTAGAGGAATAGTCTTAGAGAAAGAGGATTCAGCTAAAGAGATTCCTACAGAGCCAAGCATTGAGAAAGATGCGTCTAATGTTCAACAAGAATAGGATAAAAAGACAAGGTACAAGCAAAGGCCACTGTTCTAGATTGGATGGATAGAGAACTTAAAAGAAAATTTGTAATAGTGGAGGACACTCCTCCCAATTGGGATGACCTAATGGCTAACATTGGGAAAAGTAATACAAAGAAGAAGGCTAGGGTCATCTCTAGGAATGAAAGAGATGGATCCAGCAATGGAGTAGCCCATGTTGCTACTCCTGCTCCTAATAAAGATAGGGATGGGGTAACTGCAAAAGATTATCATGTGTAGACCATCGATCTAGGGCATGCATCTATGGAACATGACATTGAGGAGTATGAAGGCTCTAGTGTTGTGATCCTTGGCCAATTAAGGATGGAGGTACAAACCAAGCATGAGTTGGAAAAGGAGAATGAGAAATTGAAGAGGTACTTGTAGGAGTTGATGAAACCCTTGCAGTCCAATGGCTCTTCCTCCTCTGCTACTAGTTTCCTTCCTCAAGAGACAATATCTAAGCTTGAAAAGATGAAAGGCACTACACATGCCACAATTGGCTGGTTGCAAGGAGTCGAGACCAAAGGAGATGGTTCCATCAAGGATATCTTGTCAACTTCAGGGGATGCCATGAGGTCGCTAGAGTGGCTAAAGACTGTGCTAGCCCAGGACAGGGAGGACACTAATCTCCTGTTGCAGAAAGCAAGGACCATTATGGAATACATTGAGGATCAACTAGTGAAGAGTGGGATTCTTCCTTCCCCAAGGGTTTCTGACCCTTGGGAATGGTTCGAGATCTTGCAAACAAGGCACAGGGCCTTGAGGAAGATTCATAAACAAGGGAAACAGATTGAGGACACCTTGACTAGAATTTATGATAGGTGTATCTCATTCTTTGAAATTATGACAAGGAGGAATAAGTTCACTCCAAAGCATCACAATTTGGAACAACTGGGGAAATGGTGGAGAGATGTCTACTCTCTAGTCAGTGAAGGTCTAGTCACTAAATATTAGCTAGATGATGCTGCAACCTACATTGCAGTTATTGATAGGTATTTAACAAATAGGGTTGACTCAGATGGTATAGTAAGGCAAGTAAGAGATGACATCAAGTCTTTGGAAAGAAAATTTAGGGTTTTGCCTATTCCACCTATTGCCAAATTGGAAAGAGTATTGTTGGCAGTGCATGATGAATTGGAGTGTGCTAAAGACAAGGATGGGAAGTAATTATATAGAGCTACATCAGAATTTGTGCTTCCCATTATCCACATGCATTTGATCAAAGTTTTGAGATCTCGGGCCGACTTAGATGAAATTGGTACGAATTGCACATTTCATGTTATATTCAAATATATTTGAGGCAGACCTATTGTGTGGTATTTATTATTGTAAAACCCTTATTTAGGCTAACCTATCTTGGGGGTTCTCTATAAATTGGGCATGCTTCCTCATTTGTGATATAGAGGATATATATATAGAGTAGCATATAGTGGGGAAGTTAGTAGATTTCATATTTGAGCAAATTAACGTTTATTTCAAGCAAGTGTTGTAACAAAAGACTGGAATTGTTTCCATTTTGGATAAATTAATATAAGGAAGGATGTTGTGATATGGTATCTCTCTGATATTGAGTTTTTTCTGGCATGGTTCTTGTTGTCCTATCTTTAAAATTTCTTAAGTTTATTGTTAGACGGTTTGGTGATGCTTAAGGTTTTATGCTTGGAATGTTTGCAGTGATTTCTAGTCCATACTTTCTGTAGTTAGTTGATTGTTAGATTCTTTCCAAAGTTAGCCTGGACTTAAAATTATTCTTATTTCAATCATGAATGTTTGTTGATTTCAAATGCAATAGGGTTGTGATGAATAAATGTCCATGATTTGAAAATCCTTAATACCTCAAAAGATTGCACTATTCCTATGAGATTGCAGATTTATCTAGGTCAAACAAAAAGTATTTTATGATAGATTGGTCTATTTTGAGCATCTTATCTTTTGGCATTGTCAATATTAGGGTTTGAATTAGTCTTTGGATTATCTCAGAAACCTTTATCTTTTGTTATTTTCTGTATTATCTAAGTTAAATTGAGGGTTTGAAGTATCAATATATTGCTAGATATAATAAATTCAAGTCTAGTGTTTGCTTGTAGTAAGGTCCATTTGTGATTACCAACATTTTCACATTTATCACTAAGTTGTTTTCTTGCATTGTCAAGACTTGACATTAGAGACCTTGGAGTTAGCTCTTGAGGCTTGCTGATAGAGATTTACCTTTCAAGAGAGATAGGATATCATATTCTATCTGAGTTGTTGTTGTGCAGAAAACACCATGAATAGATTGGCTCTAGAAGGAGGGCATCAGATAAGCAAGTTGGAGTGTTTTCTAAATGCCATTTCTCCCAAAAGGCTTAGAAGAAGAACCAGATCTATTATAGGAGAAGAGGAATTTCAAGATTTGCAGACCCCTACTAGGCCAAGGAGGACCAGAAGAGGGGAAGAATCATCATCCACTCAACCACTTCCATCATCTCCATTATCCTCATCCTCATCTGATTCTGAAGGAATTCCTATTCCATTGCCCCAACCAGCCATAAACCAGTGATTACCACCCCCACTTCCACCGATGGCTTTCCTTGCCAACAACCCATCTCCATTGATTTTCATTAATTACAATGTCATGCCCAAGAACCCTGAGCATTTTTGCTCTAAGTTCCATACCAATGATCCCAATAGGACTGTAGAGGAACGTATTAGGATTTTCCAAACCTATTTGAGGGATAGAGGAATCAATCATGAGCATGTTGCATGCAGGATTTTCCCTTATTCCCTATGGGAAGAGGCCTTTTATTGGTATAATCACTTACCTGCTTCTTCCATGCATAATTGGACCAAACTAGAAACTACATTTCTGTAGAAGTTTAAAATTCCTGTTATTGCTAATGAGTTATACTTGCAGTTTACTAGGGTGAAAAGAGAGATTAATGAGCCTATAGGGTCATACAATAATAGGTTTCATTGAGCTTACACTATACCCCAAGCACCTTATGTTGGAAACAAATGCATTGCCCTAGAAGTTTACTTTGAAGTCCTGGATAGCCTTACAACCACCTTCCTTAAGTGGAGGACTAATCCCCCGACCACCTTACTCACTACATATGTCGAGCCTGTTAAGGTTAGCATGAATCTAAGGCAACATTTATCAGAACCCTTACCATCCTTAGGACCTACTGCTCACCCTGGATAGGTCGAAGCTCTTAACTAGGCTCTGAAAAATCATACCCCCATGATGAATCCAATACCTTCATTACCTTTGGTCCCTCATCTAGGTCCTCCAATAAATCAATCTCAACAAATGACCTCTTACCCTCAGCAGGGAACCAATCACCCCCTTCACTCACAGCAGCAGACTACTTTTCCTACATATCTATAGAATTGAGAGGTCTTGAATCAGGCTGTTGGTTCTAGAGGATACCCTCCTAGTAATACGAGTTCAGCACCACCTAATAGTTTGGACAAGGAGTGACTAGATGAGTTATATGAGCAAGTGAAGAAACTAAATATCAAGGTAACTTATTTGAGGAATTAGAATAGCCAACTTTAGGCTTCTCGGAAGAACATGCAATCTAATTATGAAAAAGAGAATAGGAACTTTGATAGAGAGCAGTAATTTGACAAAAATCTAAATTTTGATAGAGGGCAAGGCTCTGGTTAGAATTTTGATACAAGACATGGCTCTGGTCAGAACTTTGATAGAAATCAACAAGGTGGACAAGGATTTGATAGAGGGCAACCACCTAGGAATAATAAGCCATGAAATAGTGGACCTAATAATGGAGGAGTTCCCACTCAATTGGATCAACCTTCTACTCAGGAAAAGCCTCCAAGTGGTGTATATTTGGAAGAGGCAGATTTGTCTAGATGGTGTAGGCTCCATAAAACAACCCAAAATTATGAGTTAGATTTCATTGAGTTGCAGACTACTACTTCCATCTTCCAGTATGAAGTTGAGAATAATTCTAGTAGTCAGGAAATTGTGCCCTCAAATCCTAATGATTCTCTAGTGTTGGTACTTAATCATGCACCATTCCCAAAAGGTGAGGAAAATGAACCCGAAAAAGATCCCAGTGACTAGGAGAACGAGGAAGAGTAGGTGCTAAATGAAGATGAGATCTCCCAGCTGTTTAATGAGGAAAATGAGAATGATAATGGCCCCTTGGATGAGGAGGAAGTTAGTATTGAAGAAGTTCAAATGTTTCAAAAACCAGCACAAAAATATGATTTGAGGAATAGGCCTAACAGGTGTCAACAGGCTTGAGGCC
Organism: Sequoiadendron giganteum; assembly: GCA_007115665.2. Classification (NCBI taxonomy): domain Eukaryota; kingdom Viridiplantae; phylum Streptophyta; class Pinopsida; order Cupressales; family Cupressaceae; genus Sequoiadendron; species Sequoiadendron giganteum. Next base: position 360,210,635 of record CM021102.1, on the reverse strand, counting down.
CCTTCATTAATTTTATCCCTCCCAACAATTTCACTACTCCACCTGATCCTCAAGCAAGTAATAATCCACCTTATCCTCATGTTCCAACACAGTACTTGTCAAAGGGAAACAATGTTGAAGTTTCAAAAGATAGATAGGCTGGTGGCTACAAGGAAACCCATGCTGACGTGAATGTGGAGCAATTGAGTGAGTATCTGACTGAATAATTCAAGAAAGTAAAGGTAATTCTTTCTAATTTTGAATTATTAAGAGTTCCTACTATTAGAAATGCAGTTTGGGGGTCATTCAGGTCAAACATAGTACAACAGGGAGGAACTACCAATGAGGTTGTTGCCAAATCTTCTAGTTCACAGACATATAGAGGTCAGGTTCCACTTGTAGATAAAGGTAGAGATAAAGATAAGGTTTAAGTTGCACAAGATGATACCTGGTTGATTTTGTTTCAAAGCAAGATGGAAACTCCTCCCTTCCTATTTTTTATTCGTATCTTTGGAAATAATCTGCACAATTGTCTTCTGGATTCAGGGGCATCTACAAATGTTATGCCTTTTGTAGTCTGTAAAGAATTAGGTATTACCCCTATAGCTTCTCAAAAGAAGGTTACTCAATTGGACAAGACAAAGGTAAGTGTAGTAGGAGAATCGAACATGATTTCCACGTAGCTTGCATTAGATCGTAGGGTGCAACAAGTGATCAACATCTAGGTTGTTGACATTCCTGATACTTATGGTTTGATTTTGGGTCAGTATTTCACCAAGGCATTAAATGTATATACATCTACAAACCATTCTCACATGTGGCTACCATGGAAAGGAGTTCCAAACCAGATTAGGATTGAAAGAGAGCCCAGATTGAAGTATGTAATTACTGAATACCAAAATGTTTCGAATGAGTTACTGGTGTCAGAAGTCGGCATGGGGAATTATGTGTTAGCTGCATTAGCCTCAGATAGTGAAGAAGTATTTATGTTAGAGGCCCCCTTAAATGAATTCATATCATAGAGCAGTGGTTTTGGAGCATTGACCGAACACATGGTAGAAATGAATGACCAAGAGGACAAGCAACTTAGTTTGCTAGACAACTTTCAGGAATTCATCCTGAGATGTATGGAAAATCAGATTTAGCTGAGAGGAAGCATGAATTTTGAGGAATTATTGCTCCCCAATTGGTGCAAAGTCCATTTTTCTCCTCATTCTGAGCTGGAATGTGGCTTATGTCAGACTGCTATGGAGCAAATACAAAAATGCATTAACCCAGTCCCAACTGTTGGACTTAATACACACAGAGAGTCAAATAATGATAAGGGTGAGGGCCCAATGCTTCATGAGAAGCCCCTTATTTGCAGAAAAGTGAAAAATAAATTAAGGCCACCAAATCCTAATGGCTATTGGATGTTGAGATTTGACAGATCTAAATCTAAGCAGGGTGCTGGAGGGTATGTGCAAGATCATCATGGAAAAAATAGGCCCTTAAGTGGCAATAAAATTTAGAAAATCAGAGTTAGGAAACTTCAGATAAAAAATTGAATAAGTTATCTATATTATTTCAAAAATATGTAAGAATAGAATCTATAGCAAATTGAATATAGTTTCTAAAGTACTAGGTTTATTTAAAAACAAAAAAATCTATTTGGTAAAAATTTGAAATTTCAATGCAATAGTACTCAAATTTCAAGGAAAAAATAAGAAGTAGGTGTCTGTCTGACCACCCTACCCACAATAAAATGATAATTTTTTTTATAATATTTTAGATATAAGTAGGGGACTCATGTCCCAATGGGATGCATAATTTTTTGTAAATTTTTTCCAAGTAAATAATTAATTATGATTTTTTAATTACAAATTTTAAAAAATATAAAAACTCGTATGTCTAACCACCTTAACTTGGTCAAAACTTCATGAAATTCAATTTTATTTTTTTAATCCTATATTATGCAAAGCATAGAATGTGATGCATGTTTCAGGTTCAAAAAATGTGATATTGTTTGAAAGCTATAGATGTTTTTCAATCAGCCTATCAATCAGGACTTTAGTCGTAATTCAAATAGAAAATGAATAGTAATTATTTATTAAATTCAATGTAAAGAATAATTTATATTGGTGGAAAGCTGAGAATCTCCTTTAAAAACCCTTTTTGTTTCATCAATTTTGGGTTAAAAAAAAGTCGTCAGCCACATGGGCCATTATATCACTTAGATATCGCCACTTTTGGCCAATCATGATCCTACACATATCCTAGAGCAGGATTTGAGTTGATCAGTCCTAAACGTAAGAATTATTTTGATGCTCATAGACTCCAATTTCAATTTAGTAATAATGTTGCTGAATATGAAGCTTTGATCCATGGGTTGTTAATGGCATCAAGGAAGAAAGTTAAGATATTACAAGTCTTTGGAGACTCTGAACAAGTAGTCAAACAAGTAACGAAACAATATTCATGTCGTGATAGGAGGATGACTAATTATTGGCATAGAGTGTGGGACCTTATTGAGGGATTTGAGGCTTTCAACATCTAGCTGGTTCCTCATAGTAGGAATTAAGTTGTGGATTTTATAGCATAGGTTGCTAGTATGTTGCAACCTTTATCACTCTCAGGATTAAAGAGGTTCATAGTTGAACTCACTCCAGTGCCTTTAGTACCTGATAACGTTATCAATTTCTAGGTATTTGAAGATGATAAGCATATTTTGGATTTTATTACAAGTTGTGATGTATTTTCTTCTCAAGTCATTGATGACATAGAGCCTCAAGAGGCAGAAATGGACCTGGGAGGAGTCACTAACCTAAAGATCAACACTATCCCTAGAGGTATGGTGCAGCTTGAATGTATTTTTGACTTGGATAGGATAAGGGATAAAGAACAACAGGTGAGAAGGGAGTCTCTTAGCAATCAGTGTGAAAGCTATAACATTGGAACACCAGATGACGTGAATAACATTTTTATTGGTAAGGTATGTACTACAGAGGAGAAAAAAGGGATTATTGATGCCTTGCACACATATCTTGATGTGATAGCCTAGAGTTATAAAGATTTGAAGACATATGATACTTCAATTATTACGCACACCATTCCCTTGAAATAAAATGTTAAACCATTTAGATAGAGACAGAGACCAATCAATGCTCTACTAGAACCCATCAGTCAGAAAGAAGTGCAGAAGTTTCTTTTAGCACAAATTATATTTCTAGTAAGACATTCAACCTGGGTTGTGAATCTGGTTCTAGTAAGGAAAAATAATGGAGAAATTAGATTGTGTGTGGACATTAGGAATCTAAATAGAGTGTAAGAAAAGGATAACTATCTAGTTCCTTCACTAGATGAGGTGCTTCAGATTGTCAATGGATCTTAGATGATGTCCTTTTTGGATGGGTATTCTGGATACAATCAAGTTATGGTACAATATGAAGATAGACACAAAACTTCCTTCACTACAAATGGGGAACTTTTGCTTACCGACGAATTCCTTTTGTGTTGATCAATGTTGGAGCCACATTTCAGAGAGCTATGGATATTGTTTTTAAAGATATAAATGGTAAGTGCATCATTATTTATATGGATGACTTGACAATTTTCTCTAAGAAACGAGGTGATCATATAGCAGATTTATGTACAGTATTCCAAACATGCAGGGAGTTTGGCATCTCACTTAACCCAAGGAATTCCATTTTTGGAGTCACAAAAGGAAAATTATTAGGACACATCATCTCAGAATAGGGTATTGCTATTGATCCTGAGCGAATAGAGGCTATCTTGAAGATTCAGCCTCCAACAAGTAAGAAATAAATGAAGTCATTTTTTGGGAAGATTAACTTTGTTAGAAAACTTATCACTGGATTTGCAGAGATAGTGAAGCCACTAAATGCTATGTTGAAGCAAGAAGCAAAAGTAGAGTGGAATGTAAAAGCTAAGGAGGCCTTTATAGAAATTAAGAAAGCTATTATTGAGGCTCCAGTATTGGTAAGTTCAGATTATGCTAAGCCCTTTTACATATATTCATTCACTTCTGATCACTCTTATGCTGGAATGCTAACCCAAAAGTCTAATCAACATGATGAGCATCCTATAGCATTCATGAGTTCCTTTAAAGGATGCAGAGTTGAGATATCCCAATCTGGAAAAATAGGCTTATGCCTGTGGTAGAGCAGTGAAAAAGTTCAGACACTATATTTTGAGGAATAAGGTTTTTTCCATAGTGCCTGATCCTATAGTAAAGTTGTTTTTAATGTAGAATGAGTTAGGTGAATAAAGAGCTAAATGGATGACTATGTTCTAGGAATATTACATGGAGATTCAACCCATGAAATTAGTAAGAGGAGAGGGACTGACGAAGACAATGGTTGAGATAGGTCCTAATATCATGGCTCAACACTATTATCTTCAGGAGGTATCTCTAGGAGATTGGTATGATGAAATCATTTATTATTTACTGAATCAACAATGTCTTGATCACCTCAATACAGTTCAAAGGTGAGCTTTGCACTGGAAAAGTGAAAGTTTTAAGATGAAAGGAGTTATCCTGTATAAGAAGTATCATGAGGGTATATACCTTAGATGCTTGGGGAAGGAAGAAGCTATCAGAGTGATGATTGAATTCAATGAAAGATATGGCACATGCCATGGTTTTGCATCATCCACTGTCAATCAAATCTTGAGTGTAGGCTACTATTGGCCTACGTTGTTTAAGGATGCGCATCATCAAGTGAGGAATTTTCATGTATGTCAAACTGTAGCAAGTAAGGAAAAACACTCAGCCCTTCCACTTTAGCCGGTCATGGAGGTTAAACCATTCGCTCAACGGGGAATGGACTTCATAGGTCTAATTAATCCCCTATCTTCCATGGGCCATAGGTATATCCTCACCATAACTAATTATTTTACTAGATGGATTGAAGCTCTTGCTTGTAAACAATGTACTTTAGATGTGGTATTCAATTTTCTTGAGTCGGGTATTATTAATTGTTTTGGGTGTCCAATGTCTCTAGTTTGTGATAATGGTCCTGCATTTGCATCATTGAAACTTTCTAATTGGGCATTTGATCATGTAATTGTTATTAAATTTGCATCCAATTACTACCCTTAGGGTAATGGTCTGGTTGAGTCTTCCAATAAGAACCTATTGAAAGTTATCCCTAAGTTGTTAGAATGAAATCCTAAGGATTGGCACACCCAGCTTTGATATGCTCTCTAGGCAAACCATACAAGACAGAAGGCATATATAAGAACCTCTCCTTATCACCTAGTGTATGCTTTGGAACCTGTGTTTCCCATCCAATTGAAGATCCCTACCCTATAATTCATTAATGAATACTACAATGAGGAAGATAAACGTGAAGCCCTTTTGGCTGAGTTGTTGCACCTTGAAGAGAAAAGAGATGAAGCCCTAGAAAACTTTGCTAAACATCAGGGCATAGTGAAAAGATGGTTTGATATGAGAGCTAAGGTGAAAGCCTTTAGGATCTTTGACTTAGTTCTCTACTAGGATAAGGCTCATGACCGTCAAGGAGAGCATGGTAAATTTGATAAACTCTAGCTTGCTCCTTACCAGATTTCAGAAATTTTGGGAGATAATGCTTTTCACTTAAAAACTCTAACTGGTGAGGATATCTCGTTGCCTGTCAATGGGCGGTATTTGAAACATTACTTCCAATATTGAGCTGTTTGCAGCTCATCCTTGTACATAAGTCGAGTAGGTTTTCTTTTTACTTTGCTTTGCTTGTTTGCTTTGGTTGGTCTACTTTTCATTTTGTTTTGTTTTCTTGCTTTTGTTTTCTTACTTTCTTGGGGTTGTTGCATTTGTATAATGAGCTATTCGCCTGGGATTGTTCTGGAAGTTTCTTTTAAAAATTCTAATCTATGTTCTAGAGTCAAGTTGTGGAATTCCTTTATCTGATGTCTCTTGTACTTAGAATTAGGGTTAATTGTTTTGGATGATCTTTGGAATATATTTGGGTCTCACACTTTCACACTAACGTTAAAGATTCTAAAAGTTGCATAAGGTTCCTATGTAAATTGGCCAGATGAAAAATCTTATATTCTACTTCAATGCTACTATGTTCCTCATCCCTGAGTGCAAGTTTCATTACTTACGAGGTGAAAAGGTTTTATAAATATTTAAAAGAGGAAAGGAGAAAAGGAAAATCAAAATAACCTTCACCTTATTAGGGGGTATCCTAGTATCTCTACCGGGGCTATAGATGCATGGCTCACAGTAGAGCTATGCTTGGGAGGGTCACAATGGTAACCTTGTCAAGGCTATGGATGTTTGATTGGTAGTGAGGCTCTATCCAGGTTTCTTTTGAAGTTAGAACCTTTATGTAGCCTGGTCAGATTTTCTCTCGTTCCTGCTACACCTCAGGAATGGGAAATAAATGCAAATACACACACTTGGACCCTCATATACGAAAATGTATTCTTGCTTGTGATTTTTGAGACTTTGTTCATAGGTTTCCTGATGTAAGGATTCACACCAAAGATTCTAGGTTATTGATTCTAGTTTGTTCTTGAAATGCTCTGGAGCATTTCCCCGGCACAGTCGCCATTTATTGTGCAGTTTTTGCACATACGCTCCATTGAAGGTGGGGACCCTCATTTTCACTTTTTGGTGTCTTGGTCTTTCTTTTTTTGGGGGTCCTTCTTTCTTGGGCATGTTCTTTGATGGTTCATCTTGCCTGTCAATGGCCCATTTGGGATTTGTATTGAAAACCTTAAGTTTTGGGTGCACTCTGGGTTTTTCACTGTTTTTGAGAAAATCCACCCTACGTAGACTTTCCTAGTGTCCTATCGGAGCTTTTATGTGGCCACCTTTTTGTTGGAATTTGGGGATTTTTATCGTGCGTAGAAATCCGTCATGCTTGGATTTTTTCGAAGTTCGTTGCTCTATCGAATTCTCGGGGTTTGTCTTGGTCATCTTATCAACCGCTTTAATGGCGATTGCACAAATTTTGGGGTCATGTTTTATTGAGTCTTGGGAAGTAATTTACCATTTGAGTTTGGAGTGATTGAGCTTGAAGTGTGTAGCTGGATTGTGCGTTTGGAAGTGATTTTGAGTGTTGCATTCAGATTTCTTGAGCATTATTCATGTTCTGCTCATGCTTGAAGTTTATTGCCAGGTTCTTTGGTCTTGTTTCCCTCTATTCTCATGGTATGTAGATATCCTCTCTCTCTTTTCGTTTGAATTGCTTTGCTTGATGCAATTTCATGCTATTTATTGATACGTTCTTGTTGAATGCGTGTTTCATTCCTCGACGTTTGGGGGTTTTGTGTCTTGCTAATTTGTTTGGGTCCTTTTCCTACGATTTCTCTTTGGGCTTGTCTTTCATTGTTGTTTCGGGTAGGTTGCTTGCATTTGCCATAAATTTCCTATCTTTATGGGCAAGCAAGTCATGCCTGAGCTATTTCGTGCTTTCATGGCAGAAGGTTTTAGGGTTCTTAACCTAGGGCATAGCCAATCCCTCTTGATTTGTTGGGAGGTGAGTTTTGAATGCATGTTTGATCCATTCGAGGTTTAAGTTAGGTTGTTGTTGAGCTCCGAGCTCTTGAATTCTTGATATTTTGTTATATTTCGGTGAGGATGAGGGAAACGTTGGTGTTCAGGCTTTTCGTGTCTTCGCAGAATTTCATCTCTAATGGATTTCCTTGAGTTTTCCTATTTCCTCTTTGTCCTCCATAATTTTCCCCATTTTCTAAACTTTTTCTGGCCTCACAAATTCTGCTTCCTCTAGATTTTCCAGAAGTCCGTTCTTGGGTCGTTCTCTCGAATTTGAGCTTTCATGGTAAATTTGTATTAACTTCACCAGAATCCATGCCTTGGGGATTTCTCTGGATGTTCTCAGCCTCCTTCATTTTCTTGAGTTGTTGAAACTATTGCTATCTTCGGGGATTTCCATCAAAGGTGGATTTTTCTGAAGTTTTGTGGGAATGAAGAATTTGATAATTATATGAAGAATTTTCTTGTTGATGATGAATTTAGATGATTAAATTAACTTACGCTAAGTTGTATCAGATTATTCTTTGGGTATATTGATTTATTGAAATGATTATGTGGGGTTGTATGCCTATTTCGCTGGATTCCCCTTGGCGAGGATTTCCCTGGAATTCCTCTCCATCCTAGATTCTGTGAAGGAGGTTAAATCCTGAACTTTGGGATAATGGATTTTTGGCACATATTGTTTGTCTTGGATCTCATTTTGGTTGTCTTTACTTGTTTGTAGGTAGGATTGGGACAAGATGTTGTTGGACATGGCAAGCGGAAGGTGATGGATCCAAGTGCTAAAGGTTCTACAATCTCTGAGGCACAAAGAGTTAAAATGGACATAAAGACTAAGGTTCTTGAAAGAAAACTGACTTCCATCTGGTCAGGGATCACAGATACTAATGTTGGAATGTGGGACTATGAAGAGTATACGGCTAGAATGGCAACACATAATCTCCCTTTATTGGCTAGAAGGATAGTGGAGTCTGGGTTAGCACATGTGGCTAGATATCCCTCTACAGTACAATGTTATGATTTAGTGCTTGAGTTTGCTAGGCATTATGACCAAGGTACACAATTAATAATTCATCCTCAAGGAAGGATTATGGCAAGCTCCACCCTTGTGTCCATTGCTCAAACCTTTGATATACCTGATAGGTCACATGTGGTGGCCTTTGATATTGATAGAGCCAAGAAGTACTACAAGGAGAATGTGGTTAAGTCCCAATAGCTAATCAATTCTTGGTTGGAGAAGCCTAAATAGCTAGTTAGACTCAAATTCAAGAGGGAGTACTATGATGCTATTACACTCCTTAGCAGGCTAGTAGGATTGAAGAGTGCAAGAGTATTTGAAAGTTGGATGTTCAATGTTATTGCTCAGATGGAGTAAGGTATAGACTACCACTGGGCGGATTCCATAAGTGCAGTAATCCATGAGCAGATGTGCAATGTCTTGCAGACCTAGACCTTCACCATGACTTCTTACTTAGTATATGCATTGGATAGATTTCACCCATACAAGGGGCTGAGTACTAGAGGTATATTTGGGTAGGATGCAATCTACGAGGTGTATCAATAGTTGGACCTAGGAGGAGATAGCTATAGAAGGGTGAATGATGCATTCACCATGTATATTACTAGGTTGCTGCAGGGTGCAAAACATGTTAGGATTTTAGAAAAATGTAAGGAGTTGATCAAGAGGTATGGGGCATGGTTAATTCAATTCCCTACTTTCTCCTACATAAGGATTGATGGTTGTCAAAGGGCTCCTTATAGACTCCCAAGGTACCCAACTGATCATATCATACTGGTGGAAGTCACAAGGAAAATATGTGACTTTGATGTAATTGCAAAGGGAGACAAACATAAAATGGGGTTTGGGAATGAATTCCCATTGAAGATAGGCACAAATAAGGTATGCCCTTCCATCCAGTCAACTCATTCTTCTGAGGAGGAGATGAGTACTTTTGGTCTTTCCTTCCATTCTAAGAGGGCCATATTTGATACTACAGGTGAGGCACAAAGGAGGGATAGCAAAGAGTATAGTCACAAGGAGAAGATTGAAGACTATTGAGCTAACCTTGGAGATTAGTTTGATGTAAGAAAGAAGAAATTATGTAGGTTGCTAGTGGACCTAGTAAGGTTATATAACATAAAGGCCATTCCTGACCAAGTCGAGGAGGATGAAAATATGATTCAAGGCCATGTATTTGAGGCTATAAAAGATAATCTAGCTGGAGAAGTTGATTGGTAAGAAGAAGAAAATATAGAGCTGGAGAAGATCTTGACTCCAGTGATTAAGTATACCAAAATGTGGCTCAAACACAAAATTCTAGAATTGGAAAGTGAAGGTGTGCAATGCTCCTTTGATTTAATGGGAGACTTGCAGTCTCATTCTGCTTCCGATGAGTCACATGAGTAGGATCCTAAGGGTAAGGTAGGGTGGATTCCCCTTTCAAGATCAAGGTCAGGGATGTTCAAACTGAAGAGGTAGTAGAGGTAGGCAAACAAAGGAAGCCCATTTCTAAGAAGAGAAGGTATTCTTTAAAGATAGGGGCTGAAAAAGATAAAGAGGAAAAGGGAGACGTGGATGCTACTACTCCTTTGCTCAAGAAAAGAAGACTTGTGAAGTTGTCACAAAAGGAGAAAGAGGCTTCCATGGCACAAAAAGAGGTTGAGACACCTGTGGTAGAAATAGAAAGTTGAAGGGAGAAAACACAGGTATACATGAGGAGGTTAAGGACTCCTTCCCGAAAGGATGCTACAACAAAGGAGGATGTTCTTGAGACCACCCCTATCATTGAACAAGAGAACATACCCCCTCCTCAAGATAATGGCAGTGTGCCGGAAGGGTCAAGGAAGGATGAAGATTTCTAGGAAGGAGACCTCTATAATGTAGAGGTAGAAATTTATAAAGTGACTCAATCTCCCTTGGTGACTTATACAGACTCACCTACAAAGGATGAGGATTGAAAATCCCCTCAAATGGAGAAGATACCAGTTAAGATTACTTCACCAGCATAGGTTATTGTAGAGGAATAGTCTCAGGAGAAAGAGGATTTAGCTAAGGAGATTCCTATAGAGCCAAGCATTGAGAAAGATGCATCTAATGTTCAACAGGAATAGGATAAACAAGACAAGGTGCAAGGAGAGACCACTATTCTAGATTGGTTCAATAGAGAACTGAAGAGAAAATTGGTAATAGTGGAGGACACTCCTCCCAATTGGGATGACCTAATGGCTAACATTGGGAAAAGTAAAACAAAGAAGAAGGCTAGGGTCATCTCCAAGATTAAACTAGATGGATCTAGAAACATAGTAGCCCATGTTGCTACTCCTTCTCCTGATAAATATAGGGATGGGGTAACTACAAAATATTATCATGTGCAGACCATCGATCTAGGGCATGCATCTATGGAACAAGATATTGAGGAGTATGAAGGGTCCAAGGCGGTGATCCTTGGCTGATTGAGGAAGGAGGTAGAAACCAAGCATGAGTTAGAAAAGGAGAATGAGAAATTGAAGAGGTACTTGTAGGAGTTGATGAAACCGTTGCATTCCATTGGCTCTTCCTCCTCTACTATTGGTTTCTTACCTCAAGAGACAATCTCTTAGCTTGAAAAGTTGAAACGCACTACACATGCCATAGTTGGCTAGTTGCAAGGAGTCCAGACCAAAGGAGATGGTGCCATTAACAAAATCTTGTCAACTACAAGGGAATCCATGAGGTTAGTAGAGTGGCTAAAGACTGTGCTAGCCCAGGACTAGGAGGACATTGATTTCCTATTGCAGAAAACAAGGACCATTATGGAATACACTAAGGATCAACTAGTGAAGAATGGGATTCTTCCTTTCCCAAGGGTTTCTGAGCCTTGGGAATGGTTTGAGATCTTGTAGACAAGGCACAGGGCCTTGAAGAAGATTCATAAACAAGGGAAACAGATTGAGGACACCTTGACTAGAATTTATGACAGGTGTATCTCATTCTTTGAAATTATGACAAGGAGGAATAAGTTCACTCCAAAGCATCACAATTTGGAACAACTGAGGAAATGGTGGAGAGATGTCTACTCTCTAGTCAATGAAGGTCCAGTCACTAAATATCAACTAGTAGATGAGGCAAAGGGCCTTGAGGAAGATTCATAAACAAAGGAAATAGATTGAGGACACCTTGACTAGAATTTATGACAGGTGTATCTCATTCTTTGAAATTATGACAGGGAGGAATAAGTTCACTCCAAACCATCTCAATTGGAACAACTCAAGAAATGGTGGAGAGATGTCTACTCTCTAGTCAGTGAAGGTCCAAGCACTGAACATCAACTAGATGATGTTGTAAATTACATCGTAGTTATTGACAGGTATTTAACAAATAGGGCTGATTGGGATGGCACAGTAAGGCAAGCATGAGATGACATCAGGTCTCTAGAAAGAAAACTTCAGGTTTTTCCTATGCCACTTATTGCCGAATTGGATAGAGTATTGCTAGGAGTGCATGGCAAAGTGGAGCATGCTAAAGACAAGGATGGTAAGTAGTTATATAGGGCTACATCATAATTTGTGATTCCCATTATCCACATGCATTTGATCAAAGTTTTTAGACCCCAGGCCGACTGAGATGAAATTAGTGCAAATTGCACATTTCATGTTGTATTCAAATATCTTTGAGGCAGACCTATTGTGTGGCATTTATTATTGTAAAACCCTTATTTAGGCTGACCTATCTTGGGGTTTCTCTATAAATTGGGCATGCTTCCTCATTTGTGATATAGAGGATAGATATATAGAGTAGCATATAGTGGGGAAGTTTGTAGATTTCATATTTGAGTGAATTAGGGTTTATCTTCAAGAAAGTGCTATAACAGAAGATTGGAATTTTTGCCATTTTGGATGAATTAATATAAGGAAGGATGTTGTGATTTGGTATCTCTCTTATATTGAGTTTTTTCTGGCATGGTTCTTGTTGTCCTATCTTTAAAACTGCTTAAGTTTATTGTTAGACGGTTTGGTGATGCTTGAGATTTTATGCTTGGAATGTTTGCAGTGATCTCTAGTCCATAATTTTTGCAGTTAGCTGATTGTTAGCTTCTTTGCAAAGTTAGCCTGGACTTAAAATTGTGCTTAGTTCAATCATAAATGTTTGTTCATTTCAAATGCAATAGGGTTGTGATGAATAAATGTCCATGATTTGAAAATATTTAATACCTTAGAAGATTTCACTATTCCTGTGAGATTGTAGATTTATCTTGGTCAAACAGAAAGTAGTTTATGAGAGATTCGTCCATTTTGAGCATTTGATCTTTTGGCATTGTCAATCTTAGGGTTAGAATTAGTCTTCGAATTATCTCTGAAACCTTTATATTTTGTTATTTTCTTTATTATCTAAGTTAAATCAAGGTTTTGAAGTATGAATATATTGCTAGATCTGATAAATTCGATTCTACTATTTGCTTGTAGTAAGATCCCTTTTTTATTACCAGCATTTTCACATTTATCACTAAGCTGTTTTGTTGCATTATCAAGACCTAACATTAGAGACCTTGGGGTTATCTCTTGAGGCTTCCTGATAGAGATTTACCTTTCAAGAGACATAGGATATCATATTCTATCTAAGTTGTTGCTTTGCAGAAAACACCATCAACAAGTTTTTTGTTTTGATCCAACTTGAAATATAAATTGTTGTTAGTAGTACCTTTATTGAATCCAAGTTTCAACAAGTATTTATGCATTCTAGCATACCAAGCTCTAGGATCTTTCTTCAATCGGCATACCATGTCCTTTTCAACACTCAAATTAAATCCATCTTGTTGTTCAACATAAACTTCTTCTTCTAGTTCACCATTCAAAAATTTTGACTTCACATCCATCTGATAAACTTTGTAATTCTTTAAAGTAGCATAAGAAAGAAATAATTTAATAGCTTCAATTCTAGAAACAAAAGCAAAATTTTCTTCAAAATCAATACCTTCCATCTGTGAGTATCCTTTGCAAACCAATCTTGCTTTGTTTCTGACCACATCACCTTGTTTATTTAGATTATTTTGGAACACCCACTTTGTTCCAATCACATTTTTATTTTGAGGTTTGGGAATGTTAGTGTTTTAATTTTCTAGCTAAACTTTGAAACTCTCTAAGAGGTAGCCAACCTCTATATTAAAGAACCACAAAGGATAGTGGCCAACTAACAAGATTTAGTCAAAGACTGACATCTCCTACACTTCTGGGTCTGTAGGACCCAGGTGGGTAAACCTATACAATTCCCAAAATTTAATTCACTCATACAACGACATTGCTTTATAAAGTAGATAATTCCCAATGAAAATACACTAAGGGAAGCATTAAAAACTTCAAACTTGGCTACATTCTAGGTAACTCAACCCTCTCTTAGCCATTGGAAAGTAGGACATACAACAAACCAAACAGTAAGATTAGAATGATTTTGCATTTATAAAATTTTTTTGAGATGCACTAAGCTACAAGATAAATCAGTGCCAATTCTGGGCCATGGAGTCAAACATATAAAATTAATTCATCAACAAATGACATTCAACCAGTGGATTTAAAATTGTTGATGCTTTGCATCAAGTGTTAGTGTCTTGTACCAACAATCAAATTTTCCTTATCAAATCCCATCTGCACACTTGGAATCACAATCACCTGCTGAAAGCATTTTAACCATTTCTTTGAAACAAAACAATGAATAGACAAAACAATCTCATGAAATTTGAGATGATAAACTCAAAGACACTTTGTATTATTGAATTTATATGACTAAATGTGTACAAATTTGAAGACAATCTGAAGAGGTTCATGAATGTCCAAACACCTTCATGATTTTATTTGCATAAACTGGCTATATTTACTCATGAATTCAGAAAATTACAGCTTATAGACTAAAAAATAACTTAGATTTAGCAACCTCTATCTACCTAGCCCAATACAAAAACTCAGAACTCTTTAAAATGAGAGAAGAATAGAAGATATAGAAGAATGGGAGCAGCCCTAAAACTGATTTGTAAATGCCAACTGGAAACTTCATTCACCATTGATCATCAATTCTGCAAAAGCATCTCTCATCTCTCTTCCTTTAACAAACTTTAACTCTCAAAACTGCCTTTTTCTCATCATTGCTTTGAAACAGAAAATCTGCACATGTGGAGAATTTCATCATTTCACCTAGCTACTGGAAAATACCTCTTCCCATGAAAATTCTATTTCTATTCTCTTTACTTGCTGCACATTATATTTTGCATCCCAACAAACATATTTGCCAATAAAGTGAATAAATTCACTTTGTACAATACCCACATGCCCTCAAATATAAAATGAATATTAAATTCACTTCTAGATATCAAAGTCTCACAAAATTTAATAAAACTATTCACATTATCCCCTAGCAAATAAAATACTTTGCATATTCACTTTACCTCCAACAAATAAGGTCATCAAATAGTGAATATTTAATTCACTTTACAATAATATTTCCCTATGCATTTTATGTTTTTAAAATCTCCATTTAAACTATTTACCCACTCATGTGCAATTTTAAAAATTTATTTGGGTAGATTAGTTTACCCTCTCCCTTATTTACCATTTTCTATGCACTATTATTCACCAGCATTTTACATGCCTTCTAGATATTTTCTCTTTCACCTTTTACATTTTTATTCTGCAGCCAATAGAATAATTCCCTAACATTTTCCGTGTTTTCACTTTAATGAATTTTCCCTCCTTTTAAAATAGAAAAGAAAATTTCACGAGCACGTTTAAAATTTATGAGGGCCCACCTCAACCTCTTACTGAGTATGAAATTACACTCACCTTTAACATTAAATTTACCATGGTAAAGGCCCTATTCGAGCACATTTAATCCTCTCACATATTTTGTAATAACATTTAAATATTTTATCGAGCCCACACTTTGTGTGCCTCGCATACCTTGCGGGCTTTTGGCCAACGTCATCATTCTTCATGTGAGGCCTGCAAGGTTTGCCCTAAATCCTCAATTTTTGTTTGCTCATTCCTGAGCTCTGCTTCTCATTTGCTTCTGCAACCTTGGACACCATTGATCCATGTGCTCGAGCCTGTGCTTTGCTGGATGCATATTTCCTTATTCCAAGCATGGGTTTCTCTAATTTTCTTGATGGATGCATGGCCTGCAATCCCCATTTTGTTCATATATGAGGGCACCTCCCTCAGTTCTGATAGATGTTCATACTCCTACTCCAGTACGTGCACCCCTATGCTTCCTTCTAGGCGTGGGATTCTTGTTGCTTACCAGTTGTGCCCCTGGCTCCTTGTGGCCAACACACCCCTCCGTAACAGGTCATGCTCACCAACATTTGCTTAAAAGTTTCTAATGTTGTTTCAACAAATAAATTCTGTGTATCATGCAATCATATATTTTTTCCTCACTTGGCGTGGGCCTCCCTATCACCTCAAGCCACACCCTCCTCTCTACAGATTTCATTTGTTCATGAGTTTCTAATGCCCCCAGATTCTTTTGTTGCAGCCTCCAACAGTCTTAACCTATCCTTTGTTACCTGGTGGGATAGACTCCCAATTGTTCATGGTGCAGGCAGGAGGAATAGTGATGCACGCTGATAGATGCATTTTCTTAAAAGTTTTAAAAATTTTCTCAACAAAACTGATGGCACCATCCTCCCTCAAACACCATGCTAGGTGCATCCAACACAACTAGAATTGCAAAATTCCCTTTAGGCATAGTAAATACACTCCATGGATATTGCACCACACGAATAGGGAATTCGAGCCTTTAATCTTTGTAGAAAACAAGACCTTCAATATTACACTAACCACTCTCAAAACATGGCATCGCGCCATTAGATTCCTCATTACCATGCAAAAATATCACCCAACAGGTATCATCCACCATCTATGATGTTGAGTGTAGCATGGAATTAGGATATTTGCAATTTGATCCAACCCTTGACTCAAAACATCTTAGGTCCCAAATGCATGTACATCGGAGGGTTAACAAACATTTGAGACACATATTAATGTAAGATTTCTACATCCTTTCCAATAGATCCATTTTTTGTAGACACATCAAGTTATGAGAAATAACTTTAATTTCCTCTACCTCATTATGTCAAATGAAGTAGACCCTCCACCTTCATTTGTGTTGATTGACAAAACTTGTGATAATGACCAATGAGAAAATAATCATGGAACAACGCTTTGAAATTCATATCTTTTCATAATTAGAGTGTCTTTCTCTCTTTTCTTATTACAAGGAACACCATTTTTTATTTGCATATGTCTCCTCTTTAGTTTCACTATATTCCTTGTTATCACCTTGCTTCATTTAATTCAAAAAAATTCACACGAAGTGATTGCCACAATGCAACATTCACAATATTATAAAAGTGTAGAGCAAGTAAGGTCCCATGTGGGACCGACTAAAAAAATTTTGTTTTCAAACAAATTTTATGCTCAAATCGATCTGACATAGCATTCGGATGAATCTAGAGTTGAAAAATGAACTGGGTTGCAATTAGAAACTGATTTCTATCCCTTTTGTAGAATGATGAAAACTTGTCAAGTTGCCTCAGGAATCAATCTAGGAAACTGGTCAAACGACCCCCTGAGAGACATCAAAACTTGCAAGCATTTAGAAATTTTACTCCAGAATACAATACAATAAATGTCTTAGAAAAACATGTCATCAGGTGAAAAATATTAATCGGAAAATTTACTCAATCAAACCTTTCTGAAACAATAGTTGTTCTGAACCAATTGAAACTCATTCAACTGCCAGTTTGTAAAAATTGTGAATCAACTCCTGGTGAGCTGCTATCAGATACGTTAGTTCATTAAGGTGTCTTGATCACATGTGCAAAAGGAATTTCTTTGAAGCATCATTCATCAAAATTTATTAATGATCAAATTTGACCACTCAGAAAGGTTGTCAAGAATGCATATGTGAAACTGAACAAATTGCATTTGGTTTCGATATGCTAAAAATAGAAAATCAAATCATGAGGCTCTGACAACTGACACCCGAGATCATTTAGGTATGGAGAACATAGAACATTCACTTTGACTTAACGATCATCCGGTTGAAAAATCCAAGCTCAAATAGGAGACTATTTCGCAAAACTGACAATCTGCAAACAACATAACAGTGTCAAAACCCTCCAGCTTCACTTTTCGAAACTCTATCAAAAATTATTGTGGGAAGCTAAAAACTAACATGCACGTCCACATATGTCAATAGAATATGTCTGCAAATGGGTTTTGTATGAAAATCAATAGGCTTTAAATTACAAGCCTCCAAAGTGGGACACTTAAACCGATTCATTAGGTGCACTTCTGAAAGTGCAAAAGCAAAATTTTGAAATAGGCATCTCAAATTTTCAAAATTTGAGAGCGCCATTAGTGAACAAGATCTCATGTATCATTTTTCTATATCTACCATAGTTCTTCTTTCATGGCTTCCATCTAATGTTCATCCTTACATCCTTCTCTGATATTTCTAGGCTCAGCTTTAGAGATTAGACAATATTCTTCCAGAATTCTTCTTCCAGTTTTCACAACTTTTCTCTTCTCTCTTATGATCTGACTATCAAAATTATTTTGTCTTACATACTTAGGAGGTTTGAGATTTTCTCTTACCTCTTGTTCTTGTGTTCTTTCTTCTGCACTTCTGCTATTTTTTTCTTCTTGATTTCTTTCGTTCACCGGAACAATTTGAAGTTAATTTTGTGCCTAAACATTACTTTCATTGTTAGTACCATCATGTTGATCATCTAAATCATAACCACTAGATCTTGATTCAATTTACCAATATCTTCGTCAACCTTGACATTTGCACTTTCAACCATTTTCTTCGGCCTTTAAGCTTTTATTTTAGTAGAGCATCCTAAAAAGGTTCTTTCATCACTTCTAGCATCAAACTTACCTATATCATCATCTCTCTTGATGTAGGATTTTCTTCCAAAGATTTTGAAATACTTGATAGTAGGCCTATAACCAAACCATAGCTCAAAAGGTGTCTTACTAGAATTACTATTGACATTCACCTTGTTAATGGTGTACACAACAATACTTATAGCTTCTCTCTAGTAGAAATGAGGAATATTTTCTTCCAACATCATGGTTCTAGCAGTGTCTAGAACGGTTTTTTTATTTCTTTCAACAACTTCATTCTGTTGAGGGGTCCGAGGAGTAGATAGTTGTCTTTGGATTCCATGTTATTCAAAAAAATAATTTAATTGCTATGAATTAAATTCACCACCTTTGTCTAACCATAGACATTTGATCCTTTGACTTGTCTCATTCTCTACCATAGCTTTAGAACTTTAGAACTTTAGAAATTTTCTAATGCTTCATGTTTTTCTCTCAAGAAAGCGACCCATATCATTCTAGAATAATCATCAATGAGCAACATAAAATACCTTTCACCTTGTAGGATTCTGATTCTAGAAGGACTGCATAGGTCAATATGTATCAAATCTAGTACTCCATTATAACTATACTGTTTTATCTCCCATCTAACATTCCTCGCACATAGTGTTAGTAGGCTTCACTAACTTAGGTAGATCTCTAGCTGCTTGAGTAGAGCTTATCTTAACAATGTTATCAAAGTTCACATGGCACAACCTTCTATGCGATAATTAGCTTACATCAATTTGAGCAATCAAACGAATTTCACTGGCAACACTCAATTGAAAGATATTACCTTTTGTCTTTGTTCTTGAAGCAATCATATTTCTCGAACTTCCCAATATTCTACACTTAACATTCTTGAACTGCAGATTGTAACCTTTGTCTACCACTTGTCCAACACTCAACAAATTATGCTTTCAACCTTCTACATAAAGAACATCATCAGTATTCTGCTTACCACCAAAATAAATAGTGCCTCTACCACGAATCAGACTAGAAGTGTTATCTCCAAACCTCACAACACCACCATCATAGTTTTCCAAGCTTACAAATTTTCTTTTGTCACCAGTCATATGATGTGAGCATCCATTGTCAATCACCCACTCATCTTTCTCTTCAACTTTGGCTGCAAGAGCTTTCTCAACATTCACATTACTAGCAAATTCAGTGGACACCTAGCCATTTTCTTTGATAGCGGGAATGTGTAGGATCATGATGGGCCAAAAAGTGGTGATATGTAAGTGATATGATAGCCCATGTAGATAATGGATTTTTTTACCCAAAATTGATGAAATGAAAAGGGTTTTTAAAGGAGATTCTTAGCTTTCCACCAATATAAATTATGATTTGCTTTGAATTTAATAAATAATTATTATTCATTTTCTATTTGAATTCTGACTAAAGTCATGATTGATGGGCTCATTGAATAACATATACAGCTTTCAAACAGTATCACATTTTTTGAATCTAAAATATGTGTCACATTCTATGCTTCACATACTATAGGATTAAACAAGAAAAAATTGAATTTCATGAAGTTTTGATAAAGTTAAGGTGGTCAGACATACAAGTTTTTAAATTTTTTAAAATTCATAATTAATTATTTACTTGGAAATTTTTTATTAAAAATATGCATCACATTGGGACATGAGTCCTCTAATTATATATAAAATCTTATAAAAAAATATTATCATTTTATTGTGGTTAGGGTTGTCAAATAGACACCTACTCCTTATCTTTTCCCTAAAATTTAAGTACTACTACATTGAAATTTCAAATTTTCACCAAATAGATTTTTTATTTTTTTAAATAAACCTAGTAGTTTAGAAACTACATTAAATTTTCTATAGATTCTATTGGGTATGTGCAGGATCATCATGGAAAAAATAGGCCTTTAAGTGGTGAAAAAATTAAAAAAAAAAGAGTTAGGAAACTTGACGTAAAAAATTGAATAAGTTATCTAACCTCCTTAACTTGGTCAAAAATTTATGAAATTCAATATTTTTTTTTAATCCTATAGTATGTGAAGCATAGAATGTGATACCATTTGAAAACTATAGATGTTTTTCAATCAACCTATCAATCAGGACTTTAGTCATAATTCAAATAGAAAATGAATAGTAATTATTTACTAAATTAAAAGTAAAGCATAATTTATATTGGTGCAAAGCTAAGAATCTCCTTTAAAAACCTTTTTCATTTCATCAATTTTGGGTAAAAAAGAAGTCGTCAGCCACATGGGCCATCATATCACTTACATATTGCCACTTTTTGGCCCATCATGATCCTGCACATACCCTATTCTGACATATTTTTTAAATAATATAGATAAATTATTCAAAATTTTACGTCAAGTTGCCTAGCTCTGATTTTTTGAATTTTTGTCACCACTTAAGGGTCTATTTTTTCCATGATGATCCTACACATACCCTAGCAATAAATACCCATTCATGTTCATTTCCAATTTTTTTATTAGATTCTTCATTAGTTACACCTTCTTTAGCATAATAGCACTTTCTTTAAAATCTAGTGGTCACAAGTGTATACTTTGAAACTCTTTCACGACATCTAGATACAAAATTGTTGATGTAATTAAATGTGTTGTACCTTATCCTAGATCATAATTACACCTTTGTGAAGTTTACTTAGGGACCACATAGGAGGTAGTTGGAGCTTTTCTGCCTTTGGTGGACTTATCATGTTATTACTTTATCACTTCCACCTTTCATGGACATATCGTGTGATTATCGCTCCACCTTTTGTGGGCGATCCACCATTTGTGGTGATTATCACATTATCACTTTTCCACTTTAGGTTGAGTGAGAGCTTTTCATAGTTGTCTCATGTTATAAGATTATGAAACTTTTCATTATCTTATGTGCTCCTATGTACTCACCGTGGCTATATAACCAAGGAGTCTCTCATTTGTAATCAATTAATCATCTCATATCATTGAATCATATTGATGAGAATACAATTTATTCTTGTCACATTATTCTCTCTTCTTTGTGCTTTCCATCTGGTCTCAAGATCTTGGCAGCCATAGCCAATTCTAACATGGTATCAGAGCGGGTTGGGTGTCATTGGAGAGTCTTTTTCTGAAGAGAGATGCCAGATTTGGGGAGGTTCCATTTTTGGCTCTTTATTGCAGGTTTATATCAGAGCTTGCTGGGGAAAATTTGAGCTCATCATTGCATCTAGAAGGTTCGAGAAAGTTGGTTTTTTATTTTGTTTCTTCCAAATGAGACATACGAGGACAAATCTATGAGGGTTTGAAGCTAAATTATGGTTGCTAGATCCAAAAGGTAGCTACATTTTTGGAGCATTTTGGGTCAAATCTGACCTTGCCATCACATCCAAAAGGGCCAAAAACCCTAAGATCGACTATAAATTCATCCAATTTGGAGAAAGTTGTCTGGTGAGACAAAATAAATTGCCCAGGGAGTCATACGGCCCCTAGGTCACCATTATTGCATGACGACGTACTCTATAATTTGTAGAGAGTACAATGTACCCTAAGTGTATCCATCCACATGGCCACCTTGCAGTGGCTCCCCTCTCACTACGGCCCCACCTTCACCTCAACTAGCAGAATCCAAAGTCAACAATCGGCCATTGAAAAGAAATTTGGCTGAATATTCCTTCAAATTCGACAACCTTCCATAACTCAGTAGTAGAATATTCAGAGAGAATATATCGAGATCATGAAAAATATTCGGATGACATTTTTTGAACAAAGATTTTTTTCCAATGACAGGTAGTAGAATGCAAATTTAGTCGCATAATTGGCTGACATCAACATCACATCAGCGTTCTCTTGAAAATTTTGGCCCCCTCATGGATTGAGTTTTTATTTTTGTAGTCAAAGTTTGGAGGCTCATATCTCGGTTATTTTGGCTCCTTTTCTCAAACATTTTTTTTTTATTTGGGCTAATTTTCCATGTTCTTCATAGTGATGAAATCATTTTTTGGTTTTGGCTTCTAGTTTTTCCAGAATTTGTAGATTCTCATAGGTGTTGTTGCTTCGTCCTCATTTTTGGAACTTCAGGAGGTCATATCTTGCTCCTATGGTAACATTTTTGAGTGAATTTTTTTTTAAAGTGCATGATTTTTTGTGTACTTTCTAGTGGTATAATCAGATTTTTCTCATCTACTATAAATTTTTCACTTTGAGCTTGAGGCCTATTTTAGCAATTTGCATGTACCAAGATCAAAGTCCACTTCACTAGTTTGGAAAGTGGAAACTATACATGCACAAAATATAAAGTGCCAAATCAAATATTGCTTGGGGGTTTTCATTATTGAGTGATTGGGGGGGTAATCTTGCAGTGATTGGTTGCATTATTTTGCTTGGTTTGTGTTCTTGCTATGGGGAAATCTCAAATTGAACTCCTAACTCCACATAATTATGCTTCATGGAGAAAATCAGTATGGCACTATCTCATGATGAAAGGTCTAATAGGTCATCTAAAGGACACTATTCAAAAACCTACTAATGCTAAAGAATTAGAAAAATCAGAGATTGATCAAGAGAACACTTGGATGCATATGTTCATTAGTCTCATTTGATTTACAATTTCATATTGAGTTATGTAAAACACCTAAAGAGGCATGGGAGGCTTTTGAAAAATTGTATGGTAAAACAAATAGGATTAGGGGATATCAGATTGATAATGATTTGATGAATCTTGATCCTAAAACTTTTGACCACATCCAAGACTACATCTCCAAAATCAAGCAATTAAAAACACAATTGAAAGAATCCAGCATTGAAAAAGAGGATTTACAATTGATTCTGAATGTGTTATCCAAGCTTGGTCTTGAGTATTCAACATTTGTTTCTAGCTTTCATACCCATCGAATTGTTATGGAAGCATCATATGTTGGTCCTAAGTTTGATGACTTTGCAAATCTCCCAATCCAAGAGGAAGCTAATTTAATGAATGTGGGTCTAATCAAGTATTCCAAGCCACATGCATTGGTGTCCAGTGAGTCAAAGGTACAGAAAGAATCAATGAATCTTGATAAGAAGCAAAAGATGAAAAAGAACAAGCCACATAAAGAATTAGAATCCACTCACTCTAAGGGAGAATCATCTAAGAAGGAGAGAAAATTTTGTGCATATTGCAAGAAGGATGGACATGAAGAACACTATTGTTATAAGAAGGATATTGATGAGTTGAAAAATATTCTTACAAAGAATCACATTGATTTTCCTTATAGAATGTCCGAATCACCTCCTTCTTCTTCAAAAAATTCTAAGGGAAAAGTCCATTTGGAATCTACATCAGTAAATAAAGGACAAGCTCTTTGTGCTTTTTCAGGTCCAAGATTAGGGAGATGGCTTCTAGATTTAGGAGTATCTCATCATATGGCATCTTCGTGGTCTATATTCTCTTCATTTCAGCCTTGTTCTATGTCTCCTATCTTGATGGGAAACAATACATACATGAGTGTAAATGGGAAGGGATCTATTCGTTTTGGAAAAAACCCTTTCTAGGATGTCTTGTGTGTTCCTCAGTTGACAAACAATCTTCTTTCCATATATCAGATTACACATGGTGGATATGGGAGAACTATAGAGTTCAAACCTGATTCAGTCATCATTCAAGACTTGGAGAGTAGAGAGATCATTGCTACTGGGGTGGTTGATCATTCATCTCAGTTGCATACCTTTGTAGATTTTTCTTTTGATGATGAAATTGTTCCTTCGGTTGTTGATCATATGAACCATGACTCAGAGGAGACATTTGGCTACTTGAACTTAGGATTTCTCACATCAGATCTAATACTTGATCCATGCATTTCATCTCCTCCATCTACTATTGTAGTTGATGATGCTTGTGATTTAGTGCAATAGGATATACATTGTCTTCTAGATATGGCTACTTTGGATGGCTTCTTGATAGGTATTTTAGACTTGTTTGTGGAGTCTCATCTTGAAGATTTGGGCAACATCATTGTTTAAATTCATCTTCTCTTTGATGAAGATGCTCCTTCTTCATTTTTTGAGAGGGAAAATATGACCCTCTTGTTCATTCTCTACATGATCATTCTTTACCGTTTGGGATGAGTATGTATACTTTTGGACAACATTTGGAGGAGGCTTCTTTTTCTTTAGAGGATATAGCATTATCTTTGGATCATGTTCTATATTCATCTCTACTAGATTTCAGATTGTACTCTTCAGCAGTGTGGCCTAGAACGTCTATTTCGAGTGTGTCATCTTTCGACATCGACATGGAGACACTTGAGCATGCTTCAGAGATATCAACATCTATCATCCATATTCCTAACATCCTGCATACATCCTTAGTTTTGTTTTTTCCTAAGGGGAGGAATGTTGTTCGGCGAGATTGGATCATCTTCAACATTCAATGTTGAGATTCTACCATCATTGCAAGAGACTCAACATTGAGGGGGGGCTGCCTTGTCTCTCTTCTACTTCTCTCTTATGGGTGGGTCTTTTTCCTCACATGGGGTTTTTACCTTCTCATGCATCATTGAGAGAATTTCTATTTTTTATTTCATCTCTCTTTTGGGGAGGAGTTTTGTCCCACTGGGTTTTCTCTTTTTCTCCATTTATGAGAGATTGCATTGCATTTGTACATGGGTACCTAACATGGCCTAGTTGTCGGGACCCATCTTGTGTTGTTTTCTTTTATGTGCATTCTCCCTAAGTTACACTTAAGGGGGGGTGTTAATGTAATTAAATGTGTTGTACCTTATCCTAGGTCATAATTACACCATAGTTAAGTTTACTTAGGGACCACATAGGAGGTAGTTGGATTTTTTCCACCTTTGGTGGACTTATCATGTTATTACTTTATCACTTCCACCTTTTGTGCACATATCATGTGACTGTCTCTCCACCTTTTATGGGTGATCCACCATTTGTGGTGATTATCACATTATCACTTTTCCACTTTAGGTGGAGTGATAGCTTTTCATAGTTGTCCCATGTCATAATATTATGACACTTTTCATAATCTTATGTGATCCTATGTACTCACCTTGGCTATATAACCAAGGGGTCTCTCATTTGTAATCAATTAATCATCTCATATCATTGAATCATATTCATGATAATACAGTTTATTCTTTTCAAATTATTCTCTCTTCTTAGTGCTTTCCATTTGATCTGAAGATCTTGGTAGCCATAGCCAATTCTAATAGAAATTACCTATCTTACTACAATAAAAACATTTAATAGGTAACTTTCATGTGTACTTACAATAACCTCTTGATTCTCTCTTCACAATCAATGCTTCTAGTTCTTCCAATTCATTTTCTTCATCTTCAATTCGCTTAATCTCATCTTCATACTTGAATATTCTCTTGGAACCTTCTCTTAAATCATATCTTTGGTTGCTTTTCCCAGATACAATAGCCTTGAAAGTAGATTCAGTCTTAGGAGAAGACTTTCCAAATTCACTTAATTCAAATGCAGCAAGTTTTCCAATCAACATGTCTTTTGTAATATTTGTCACTATCCTGAGTTCTTCCATAATATGATCTTTTGTCTTGTAAGAAGGGGGCATAGATCTAAGTATCTTAGCCACAATTTCATTATCATCCAAGGTTCTACTAGCACATCTAATTTCCATCACCGATTCATTTATCTTATGTAAGAAGCAAAATGTTTTCTCATCTTCACTCATCTTCAGGCTCTCCCATTTTCCTTTTAGACTTTGTAGCTTAACACTTTTCACTAGTGCATCTCCTTCATACAATGTTTCTAGCTTTTTCCAAATCTGGTATGTAGTCTTCTACTGCCCTGGTATTAATTTTTGCTTGCTAGATCTCATTTTTAGAGGAGGGACCATTCTAAGAAATAGTATATGTAATTTGTGTCATCTACTAGAAAGGTTCACCAATGCACCTTAAATGCCATTCCATCCTGAATTTCCATTGAGAGTAGCCTGTACCATTGAATCTAGGACTATCCTTTTTTAATATGTTATCTTGGATCACCTCAAGTTGTTAAGCTTCTTTCGAAGGAACTAGCTTTGATACCAATTGTTGGCAAAACAAGGATAGATAACTAAGAGGGTGGGTGAATCATTTGTTACCAAAATCAAACTTATACAACATTAATCAACCTTATATCACATATCTGATAATTAATAGTGCAAATAGAAAATCAACAACACATCATAGACACATGAACATCGAGATTTTATACGTGGAAACCCCGTTAGGGGAAAAACCATAGTGGATGTTAGTCCACAAGATTATACCCTATTAGAAGTATAATGAAGAATAAAAAGTGAATGCACTTACTTTCAGGTGCATTGACTAGAGCACACTACTCAAAGCGAAGGCTCATTTCCTTACATATGGTAATTATATTGAATCCATCTAATGAAGTTGAACTAAGAAATTAGCTTTTGCAAAAGCGTGATTACAGTTCCAATTAGGCACACAAAAACTTCTTCAAACTCTCCCACCCTCTGCTCAAACTCTTCCACACTCTGCTTTGAATGATTTAACCTTTATTCGCACTTGTACATCACTTGTAAACTTGAACACTTCTCCCTAAATGAGGAAAACAATATCATATATATAACCACTACACGGATTTACAATCACTATTCTGTTGGCCACAAATAAAGAATGAATTACTATTGTCAACCTCAATACATGAATAAATTACAATGCGCACTAACATAATTTAGTTACAACATAGTGAGGGCCCAAGTAAACACCTCCAAACACGACAAACAATAAAATATTAATCCTCATGGATTTGCAACATGCTAACACCACAATGTCGGCCAAGAACATGAATACTTGGGCACCCATCGAAAGAATCTCCAATTACGAACACTTAAATCAATGTGGATGTACAACAAGGATATATAATGATCTAGACTCATCCATGAATTTCACAAGTACATGCACAACACATGAAATTACCATAATTTCTTTGGCTTCAACCAAGAACACCGTCTACAGAAATTGAGTAATTGTAGGCACACAGATCTTCACAACTTCCACAAATCTTTATGCAAACCTCTGAAACTTTCGGAGAACATACTAGAAAGATTCAGCAAAAAACCCTTTGAAGCACACCTTCAGATCTTCAATACATAATTTTTTGCAATATTTTCACCTTCTTAGCTCCACTAGTTGCCTGTACTATGTTTATTACAATTTTCTCAATATCCTCGACATATACAGCCTTAAGAAAATTCAATGCAAATAGTGTTGACATCAATGACAACCATATATCAGAAACACAACCACAACATCCAATAGTTTTGTCCCTTACATAACACTCATCATTGTGCCCAAGTGAAATGAAGACCCCCTCTTGTGCCTACTTTTCTTCTTTTAATGTTTCCTTTATTTAATAGTCATCGTTAAGGAGTTGATCTAGTTATTTATCCTTCAATAAATTGTACATCTCATGTCAAGAGGGGAGAATTGTTTATCATCAAGTTTTTTAAAATCAATCACTTTTTTAAAATAATTTCTTAAAGGTTCAAACTATTTTTTTTGTGTTTTATCATTATTTTAGAATGGTTCTCACTTTAGTACTTGATAATGAAGTTTCTCAAAAACCAAAATCATTCCTTTGTTCATATTGATCTTATATTTATATTACTTATTATTTGATCACACCTCAAATTTTAAACCCCTAACCCTTTGTTTATTTTTATATTTCTAACATTTACCTTTCCCATACATCTTGATCCCAAATAACAAAAAAAATTCTTCATATGAGGGTGTTTTAGTTTATTTATAAGATTAACTTATATATTATTATTCTTCATAATTATGCTCCTCTTACTTCAATTCCCTAATCCTAGATTTCCTTTTATCTTGATCTTTTAGGAATTTCCTTCCTTTCTTTCCTTTTTCTTTATGTCTCTATTTTCCCATCTCAATACATTTAGATATTTCAACATTAATTTAGTACTATATAAGCTCTTTTCTTTATTCATGCCTCCCTTATTCTTTTTGTCCTTTAGTCTTTTAATTATTTTCTTGAATCCTCAAGTACGTACTTCTCGACCTTTATCAAAAAAATTTGCTAGTATATCTTCCATGTAACCCTTCTACTCCACTCCCTTCTATCGCATGAACATTCAAAATTTTCTTTGCTAATTTTCTCCTTGTTACCAAGGAATTTTATTCTTGTGAAACCCAAGTCCCAGTCTCTACTATATGGTGCAATCCTAGATTTTTATATTTTATCTTACACAAATATTATGTAATATTCTAGATGACTAGATATAGATATAAATATAAGAATAATAAATATGTATTTTACATGTACAAGGTTGTAACAATCCACTTGGACAAAAAAATAAAGTATTTAATCATAGATTAAGTTCATGAATTGAATATGAAAATGAAAACAACCTTTGTATTATATCCGTGTCATCAAAAAGTGTAGAATTTGACACTTTTCACTCATTTGGACCCTCGATTATAGATGTTGACCTCTTTTTACCCCTTTTCTAGCCTTCTGCCAAAGTGTTGTAAGGTGTTGTAAAAAAATTTCACACTTTCCTAGGCTTATCATCACTAAATTAACCCTTTCTTATGGAATAATGACCTCCTAATGCACTTATAGGTCTTACTTTAGTGTGTTTTGTGAGATAATCCTAAAAAAAAAAAATAATCACATCTTAATCCCCAAGAACCACTGAAAAATTCCCAGGTTGACTAGGTTGCCACCTTCGGTGACCTAGTCCCATGTGACATAAAAATAAAATTAACTTAAAATTATTGTGGGATTTTGTCTCGTAAACCCTAAGATCGGCCTATGTGGTGTTATTTTTGAGGAAATTAGGCCACAACATGTATAAATAAGGGATTTTCCCCTCATTTTAACCCTAATCTTCTAACAATTCTAATTTTTCTCCTTAAGAACTCATCCACTACTCCTTTCGAGCAAGCTAGGGCTTTCATCTTAGGACATCAAGACATCTTTAGTAAAGCATTCAGTGGTTGAATCCTTTATTGATGCAACTCATGATAAGTCATCATGGCAAGGTAAAACCCACTGTTTCATGTTCCATTACATTATTTCATAATTTTATTTGATTATCTAAAGGTGGTTTGACCAAGGCAAACCCCCAATCCCTAACGATCAACATTTCCTTCTCTCTCCTTGTGTGCTTGTAGATTTAGGTATCTTGGGAACTTGGAGATCATTCAAGAATGGGTTGAATATTTTTTTATGGAATCCCCATGTTGGCTGGGTCTATAATATACACAAAAAGACACCTAAAGACTGAAAATCAAAGTTGTAGATCCGGACACCCGAAGAAGCAAAAAATGCAGACCAAGACCTATATAGAACACCTTGAGATCTCCCAAAATGTGGAAGTGGACTAGGTCACCATCAATTGTGACTTAGATCTATTGTACATGCATTTATATATTTTCTATAGATTTGAGTACCCTTTTAGCAGAAACTAGTTCTGATAGATTTTCATAAAAACTAGACTAGGTCACCTAGAATGGTGTAAATGTCCTAGTTGACCTTTGCATTAGATTCTTTAGGTTTCCAAACCTTCATGCCATCCCTCTTTAGCCTCTAGGTGAACCTCTTTAGTTTTATTCATTTCAATAATAGTTTGCTTATTTTTTTGGGTCATTTAGGTATCGTTTGCATATCACAATGTGTTTTCAAACACTTTATGTTTCAATAGTTTAACATCAATAGGTCATATTTATTTTAGTTTATTGCATTTAGAGATCATTTTTAGACAAATTCACACATCTTCCATCACATCATCAAACCCCCAACTCTTTGAATGTAACCCATTAGCATTTTGGTATCCCTCTCTATCCTTTTAGGTGAAAAACCCTAGAAGTGTTAGAGACCCTAATTGGGTACCAAAATATATGTTACATTTTTGTGAACCCAACTTTCCTAGCCCCTTCTTGTCTAATTTGGAGTCCATCATTATCCTAGGTTTGCATTGCATTCTAGAGTTTAAAATTTTCCTTAGTGAAAGTGCATATATGTTGCATCTTTTGCATCTTCAAACATTAAAATTCTTTGAAATATTTCATTTGCATGTTAGTTCTGGGTATGTGCAGGATCATCATGGAAAAAAAAGGCCCTTAAGTGTCAATAAAATTAAGAAAATCAGAGTTAGGCAACTTGACGTAAAAATTTGAATAAGTTATCTATATTATTTCAAAAATATGTAAGAATGGAATCTGTAAAAAAATGAATGTGGTTTCTAAACTACTAGGTTTATTTATTTTTTATTTTTTAAATCTATTTGGTGAAAATTTGAAATTTCAATGCAGTAGTACTTAAATTTCAGGGAAAAAATAAACAGTAGGTGTCTGTCTAACCACCCTAACCAGAATAAAATGATAATATTTTTTTATAATATTTTAGATACAAGTAGGGTACTCATGTCAGGATTTGATGCATATTTTTTTGTAATTTTTTTCCAATTAAATAATTAATTATAATTTTTTTATTACAAATTTTAGAAAATTTAAAAACTCGTATGTCTAACCACCTTAACTTGGTCAAAACTTCATGAAATTAATTTTTTTTTAATCCTATAGTATTTGAAACATAGAATGTGACGCATATTTTGGATTCAAAAAATGTGATACGATTTGAAAGTTATAGATTTTTTTCAATCACCCTATGAATTAGGAATTTAGTCATAATTCAAATAGAAAATGAATAATAATTATTTATTAAATTCAAAGTAAACAATAATTTATATTGGTGGAAATCTTATAATATCCTTTAAAAACCCTTTTCGTTTCATCAATTTTGGGTAAGAAAAAGTCATCAGCCACATGGGCCATCATATCACTTAGATGTCGCCACTTTTTTTCTTTATGATAAAGTGGTTTAGCATCAATCAATTAATAGTCAAGACAAACCATGAAGGACAACAATGATCAATGTTAGGGCTAGCCAATGAATAATTATACATGTGAACTAGTCAACCATGTACATGTCAATAAGGGAAGCACAAGTACTCAAAAACACGTAAGCCTCAAGAAATATACACACAAATACATAGTATATACAAATTAATAAAAAGTATATGCACGAATAAAAGGTATACACATGAAAACACGTAAGCCACAAAGTATACATCGGAACACATGTAATCAAAAATTATACACGTAAGTTGTAAAGTATACACTTGAATACACGTAACTTATATCTATTAAATAAATTTAGAATGCAAATATGGACACCATCAATAAATGATATTTGTATTAACAAAATAGCCATGTAGGCATACATCAATACATGTCAATATAAGTATGAAATATATGTACAAAATAGCCATATAGGCATACAATGTCAAATCTGTCCAATAAAAAATATGTACAAAACTGCGATGTAGGCATACAACAAAGGGCTCTGGAATCAAAAGTCATTGCCCTCCATGCTTTGGAAATAAATTCTTTCCCTTTTCTTTTAAATCGGATGGCAATAGGTCTGTCACTCATTTTTGTTGTGCTAGAGGAGTGCTCTTGCTACTCCTCCTAGGGTTTAGTTCATGATGAAGTTTTAACTAATAAAATAAGAAGTAAAGGTATGAATATATAGATATTACATTATAAAAAATGATATATTTGATAAAATAATCACTTATCGCCATCTCATTATCTCTCTCCATGAGGGAAATATTCTCACGCCCATGCTCAGGCATGCTCAAGCCCTGTATGAACCATACAAATAGAAATTAGACTACGTGAATAAATAATGGTTTGATTTTTCAGTAACTAACATCTATAACAACGAATGTAAATTGAAATTTTTGGTATCTGTAGGATCATCATGGAAAAAGTAGGCCCTTAACTAGTAATAAAAATTCAAAAAATCAGACTTAGGAAAATTGACATAAAAATTTGAATAATATATCTATATTATTTCAAAAATAATTAAAAATAGAATCTATAGATAATTGAAGGTAGTTTCTAAACTATTAAGTTTATTTTTTATTTTTAAATCTATTTGCTGAAAATTTGAAATATCAATGCAATAGTACTTAAATTTAAGGGAAAAAATAAGAAGTGGATGCCTGTCTGACCACCCTAACTAAAATAAAATGATAATATTTTTTTATAAGATTTTAGATATAAGTAGAGGACTCATGTCCCAATGTGATGCATATTTTTTTGTAATTTTTTTCCAAGTAAATAATTAATTATGATTTTTTTATTACATGTTCTAAAAAATATAAAAACTTGTATGTCTGACCACCTTAACTTGGTCAAAACTTCATGAAATTCAATAATTTTTTTTTAAAACCTATATTATGTCAAGCATAGAATGTGACAATTTTTTTGCATTCAAAAAATGTGATACTGTTTGAAAGCTATATATTTTTTTCAATCGGCCTACCAATCAAGACTTTAGTCATAATTCAAATAGAAAATGAATAATAATAATTTATTAAATTAAAAGTAAAGCATAATTTATATTTGTGGAAAGCTGAGAATATGCTTTAAAGACCCTTTTCGTTTCATCAATTTTGGGTAAAAAAAAGTCATCAGCCACAGGGCCATCATATCACTTAGATGTCGCCACTTTTTGGCCCATCATGATCCTGCACATACCCGTGTACTTCATACAACACAAAAACCACCTACACCCATCAAAAAAATAACTAGGTGGACTAAGTCTCCACCCTTGGTGACCTATTCCCTTTAGGCCCCTATAACTATCCTTTACAAATTTGAAAACCCTATTTTTATGCTTCTATTTTCTGTCATTACCTATCTGTATCGACTAGTCATGTTTTTGTAACATGGCCTTCATTAAATCTAGCATAAATTAGCTCATTTCATGCATTGGACATTTTCAATTTTGCATTCACAACACTTTATTTTTAGATCATTGCATAGTGTAATTAGTAATTTACCTTCTTTCAAACCTAAAAATTGCATTTCATCCTATGTCTTTACATTGAATTTTAAGTTTTCCTCCATTATATTCAATTCATTAGATATATCATTCATGGTACTTTTGGATAGCATTATACTTTTGCAATCTTCATTTTTTGCATTAGTTCCTAGATCATTTAAAGTAGATTCTTTAGAAAATGAAAACACAACATTAACAACCTCACACACACCCACTCACAAACTTAGCGATAGAAAGCCCTTTAGTAGTGATGACTTAGAAATGTTAGATGAAGCCCTTGATGACTTCATCTCTTCTAGCTCATCCACTAAATATTGGTTGCAAGAGGATGCAAGCATTGATAATCATGATAATCATACTTTTTATTCTCTTGATATCTCTCCCATTAGTGATGAAGTTATTTTTCTACAAGAAGACACAACCATTGAAGATCATGATGGTCTTGCTTGTATTCATCCTCTCCCTTCCCCTTTGCAAAAAATTAAACAAGAAAATGAAAACATCATCCCCTTACGTGGTCTTTATAACCATGACCCTCAAACTTGTTCTTCTCATATCCCTCCTCAATGCAAAGAGGATAGGTTGGTGTTAGAGGATACACAGGTATTACAAGTCATGAGACTCTTGACCCTCCCTTCCCTCATGCTCCCACCATTTGGGATAATCTATTTGAAAATCATGATGGTCCTTCTCTTGATGTCTCCCCTACCTACAATGAGGCTAGCTCTCCTACGAGGGTAGATAGTATGGAACAAGAGAATGAGACCTTAGACCACCATGAAAATCACATTGAACCCTCTCCTCATCATCCCATCATTGATCATTTCCCTACTTGTGATGAAGTTGTTTTAGATGAACCAACTTTTGAAGGTCTAGAACATGTGGCTTGTAGTTCTCCTAAACACTTTTCTCCTAGGGAGGATATAATGATGCAAGACCAGGATAACATTGACTCTCCTTCCCAAGGGGACATTAATATTATTCAACCTCAACTCATCCTTTACCCCCTTCAAACAAACCTCAACCTAACCTTATCCTCTACCCACCTAAGCATAATGTGTTGTGACAATCGAGTCATAATACTGTTTCTCATACACACTACACTAGAAATAATCTACACCCACGCCAACCAACCTCACCATCCTTACCTTCATCCACTCCCATTTTTCCTCCCACTCAATTAAATTCACTCATTAGGGAGTATGACCTTGTTGACCAACTAAGGAATACTCCTGCTAAAATTTCTTTATGGGACCTTATTCAAGCCACCCCTCACTATCACAACATGATGCATAATTCCTTAAAAAAAGTTCCTATCCCTTCTAATGTGCCAAAAAATGACATAGTATCTATGATTCAAGGCTTGAATGCTAAGATTATTTCCACCAAAGTGAGCTCCCTCCTTTGGACGTGCAAAATCAAGCTGAAGCTTTTGTAGTCATATCTCAATACAAATGCATAGGGATCAAGCGAACCCTTGTTGACAATGGCTTTGTTTTTAATGTTTTTAGTTTCAATCTCTTGGATATACTCCATATCAATAAATCAACCATTCAACCTACCTCTTTATCGATTAGTGGATTTGACAGTGTAGGATAGAAGCCACTAAGTATGATCACCTTGCCTCTTATAGTTGGAATGGACACATTAGACACATTGATCCATGTTATGGCTCATGATCTTTCATATAACCTCATTTTAGGTAGGACATGGATTCATGCAATGAATGGGGTGCCTTCTACTCTTCATCGTAAGATGAAGTACATATACAACAATAAAGTGTACACACTTCACACTAATCTTGACCCATTTCATTTCTTACAACTTGAGTAAAAAAAATCCAAACCCTTCACCACTTCAACACCCACAAAACAAGTGGAGCCCTTACAACAAACACCCTCAGTCAATTATTGAGGTTCCTTAGAATTCACCCCTCCTTTATTAGGAGAATCCAAGATCACAAAGAAATACTCTAAAAAGGGAAATTTGGTCTTATCAACACAAGAATCAATAGATCCTTCAAAAGAATCTACCTCAACTACTCTAGACAAAGAAGCCAACAACAAACCCTCAGCCGATTCAAAACATCTAAAAAATCTCTATGGGAAAGGTTATGATCTCATAAAACAACTTGGCTATATCCAAAAAGGATGTGGTGCTAACGAACAAGGTATCTGCAACCCTATCTAGCCTATCAAACAAACAACACATCATGGTATTAGATTTTTTCCTTTCATTGAAATCATCAAGCCTTCCTCGAACACCAACACTATCCTAAATCATCCTTCTACATCTCCTTCCACAGGTGATCCTTTGCAACAATTGAAGAAAACAAAGAAACATTCACTTAACATCATCTCACAACCCACTTATTATTTAAATTTTACACATTCCTCTAAAGGAGTGTACAAAATCTCACAATCTATAGCGCCTTGCGTAAGTATGACATCATGTACTAAGCAAAAAACTTATTTGTTACAAACAATAGGATCACTTTCTACCCTCGATCAATAGGGTATCTTCTTGAGATTTCTCCAAGATCACTTGATCTCCTTTCCTCCTTGCACTTGAAAGAAATGTTCCAACAAACATTCCTTTTGTGCCTACCACCGAGTCCATGATCATTCCACTAATGAACGTAGGGCCTTGAGCTATAAAATCCAACATCTTAAGGAGTTTGGTATTCCCCCTTATGTGGGGGCACCTAATTCCTATAATCGATAATAATTTTCACTCTACCTTGCATCTCCTTAATCCTTTTGGCTCACTCTTATCCTCCACTAAGTGGGTGCAAGGGGTTAGTTATCCTTGTCCTCGTATGTCACTTGTCATTGTTTCTTTTGTCTAGTTGTTAACCTTTCGTGAACATATAAGAGCAAGATTGGGATGTGGATGACATGTCTTAAGTTTACTTGTATATGACTGAACCACCAAAAATATGCACTTAAGGGAAAGAGGATTCCCCAATAAGCCTCTAGCATTTTTAACCTAGGAGCTAGCTTAGGAGATGCTTGGTGTTCATTCAAAGAGGGATTCACTTGATTGGAGATTGAGGTTTGTGTTGTGTGTGAGCAAGTGTGTCTAAATGTTGAAGTATGATAAAACTAAACTAACTATGGAATTTCAAGTATTGTAAATCTAAACTACATTCAATGTAAATTAAATGATCTAAGCTAAAATTACCTAAGAAATGTACACTAAACAAAAATAGAAGGGTAGAGACGAAAGGGGTGCGCACCTGGAAACTTGTAGAGATAGGAAATGTTGTTGAATTTGATGCAAAATCCAAAAGGGACACTTGTGCCAATTCGGGTGACCTAGTCCTTCTATTGGGAAACTTTTCCAGAATGGGTTTCTACCAAAAGGGTATCAAGATCTACAAAGATCCCTGACAAATAGCTTTAGTGGGACTAGGTCACCACCTACTAGGTCACCCAAGGTGGTGACCTAGTCCTCATCTGAATTTCTAGAAGATTGATTCTGAAACCTTTGGTCTATGTTTTCTACTCCTTCAGATGTTCGATCTCGAAAATATAGAATATGATCTATGAAGGTCCTCTAAGCTTCAACTAGGGTTTCTTCAACCTTAGAGATCTTGGAAAAGTTGTTAAATGATCTCCCACCTTGGTTCTTTGTGACATTTTCCTATAAGACCTGCAAAACACACAAAGAATGAAAACTTGTTGATTGTTAGGGATTAGGGGTTTGCCTTAGTCAAACCCCTTTTGAGTAATCAAACCAAGAATATGAAGTAAAGTAATGAAGCATGGATAAAGGAGAGTGATGGAGTTTACCTTGCCTTGATGATTGATCTTGAGTTGCAGCAATGAAGATTCGTCGCTTGAATGCTCCTTGAGATAGATTCCTTGGTGACTTAGAATACTCAAACCCTAGTTTTCTTGAGAATGAGTGGATGAGAGATAAGGAGGAAAATAATTTGTGTACCCATTATGAGAAATTCGGGTTTATAGGCTTATTTATATATATTATGCCCTAATTTTCTTGAAATAACACCATACACATCGACCTTAGGGTTTTAGAGACAAAATCCAGAAAAAAACATAAGTTCATTTCAATTTTTATGCCACATGGGACTAGGTCATCCAAGGTGGTGACCTGTTCCACCTAGGAAATTTTCATTGAATTTCAGGAATTATCATGTGGTTCATGATGCCTATTGGGATTATCTCATGAAAACACACTAAGATAGGATTTATATGTGTATTAAGGGGTTATTATAGCATAAGAAAGGGTTGATTGTTGATGAAAAGCCTAGGAGAGTGTGAATATGTTTTACAACACCTTACAACACTTTGGAACAAGGCTTGGAAAGGGGTAAAAGCTAGTTAAAAATGGTTCAAAATCCATAGGTTAGTGTCCAAATGAGAAACAATTGTCAAAGGCTACACTTTTTTGGTAACACATTTAGCCCCCACTTTAGTGAGAGGATGACCTTGCTTCAAAATCACACTAAAGTAGCCCAATGGAGATGGTGGAGAATGAAAAAGAAGAGGAACGAGAAAGATGAAGGACGTGGTCAAGCCCCCAAGGATTTGAGATTCTAAGTCAAGTCGACATCAACACAAAAGGACACATTCAAGGGTGAATGCATTGTAACAAAATGAGATACATGATCATGCAATCACAAGATTTAGAGTGAAGAGAGTAAAGAGATATGTGCTCACTATGGGGCTACAAATAATCAGGTCATCCATGGGGTGAGAAATCGCAAAGAAGGTGAGAAAAATACACATGATTGGTATGTACTCACAAAGGTGGCTATGGTGAAATTCATGTCGCTGGTTGGGCTTCCCGCTCAAACCATACCAAAGTTATACCTCGTGATAACTTTGATAAGGCACCACAAAAGAAAGTGATGTTTTGAAATGATTGTGTTTGAAAGGGATTTTTCTTTTTTTCTTGTGATGTCTCATCCTAAGGAACATTATGCATAATGTCACCAAGAGAGGCAAAGTGCAAATGTACTCATATTGTATCCAAGAGAGGAAAGGGCTCATCTTGTATCCAAAAGAGGAAAAATGCAAATATCTCATCCGGAGTAACATTGTGTGTAATGTTTTCAGGAGAGAGGATCGCATGAAAAATAAGATCACACAATGAAAATGTGAGTGGTGATATATGCCCCCACTTTAAATAAATTGCTATATACCATCATGCGAGCAATTTCTTGAAAGTAGAAGAGGACGACATGATGTTGATGCTATCATATAGCATCAGGTGTATCCTTTCAACCAATCTCCTTACATAATGATAAATTAAATTAGAGCCGATGGATATTTAATTTATGAAGACAGTGATTGGATGAAGAGGCACGACTTATATTAAATAATAATATTTAATTATTGTGGAGGCTCTAATTAAAGAAAAGTCACAATTATTGATGAGGTCGACCTCTTACATGGACGTGATTTTGAAAGGACGCATTCTTCTATGAAGTTTGACTTTTTACGTTAAAGGGTTACATCCTCCACTCCACTTTGTATATATGTTCGATAGAACTTCATTGTTTATCATTCAATTTTATTTTCTTCTCGGATCCATTCATTCAAGTTCAAGTGTGAAATTTGTAAAGGAGTAGACTGTGAATTATGTAGCAGAGTAGATTATTATTCATTGAAGGATGAGTTTCTAATTAGTGAATTACATCTTTTTATATCTGTGTTAGCATCAGTTATGGTCCTTCTATTTGGCCCTCTTATCAACACTCTTATCAGCCTCTTGTAAAGGAGACAATTTGTGTTGACAATCAATATATAAGTGATATATTGTTGTTGGGTTTTTATCCCTCAAGTGGAGGGTTTTCCCAAGGTAACCGCTATGTTATTGTGTCTAATTTTGAATTAGTTTTTTGTGTATTTAATCTGATCATAAAACTAACATTGTATCAGAGTGAGTTTGAAGAAGACCTTGATCAAATTTAGTCTAGCAATGATACTCTTTATTCTCTTTCTCATCTTTTATCACACCCATCTCTTCATCAAGATGGTGAACAAACTCAAGATTGAGGATAGACTTGAGGGAGCTACAACTTTCACATCTTGGAGATTTAGAATTATGCTCACCTTGGAGGAAAATGAATTGGCTAAGTTCATGGAGAGAAAAGTCCCTGAGCCTTCCAATGAGGAATATAAAATTCAATGGAAGAAGAAAGATACTAAGGCAAACAACATGTTAGCTGATTATATGAAGGACCATATTGTTCCAATCATCTCTAAGTTGAAGATAGTAAGATAGATGCTTAAGACTTTGGAGGAGATGTATGAGATCAACAACACAAGCCATGCAATTGCATTAAAGCAATAAATTCATCATGTTAAGATGGAGCAGGGAGAATCTGTCATCACTTACTACATGAAGATTTTCGAATTGAGAGATCAGCTCTCTACCATTGGTCATATTTTTGATGACAAGGATTTGACCATGTTGGCTCTTAATGGTCTTCCTTCATCTTGGGAGTCTTACATTCAAAGAACTAGTGTGAAATTGAAACTTCCCAAGTTTGATCATTTGAGGAAAGATTATATTCAAGAAGACTCTAGGTTGGCTCTGAGAGTTATTGGTCAAAGCTCTACAAATTAATACATTCATTTTCTTTCCACTCAATCCTCGAAGAATAGAGGAAAAGGAGGAAAGATAGAATACTTCAAGAGGAATAGAGATAAAGGGTTAGATGATGCTCCTATGTTCAAGAAGAAGAAGGATTTATCTTGCATTCAATGTTTTAGATATGACAAGTTTGGTCACTATGCAAATGGTTTCCCAACTAGGCCTAAAAAACATGATTCATTTGCGGTTGTGTATGAGATCTCTCCTCAAAAGGATTCAAGGGTATTTATATTCTAAGTCATGGGACTTTGTTCAAGCCGTGAAGGTTGTGGAATGATCTAAGCATAAGAGCAGTGTATCATGTTGATGTACCCACCCATCAGAATATTTAAAGAGATAAGTATTCTTTGTTTTGTTTGAAATCACCCTTCTAGGCTAAAATTCAGTTTCCTAAGTTGTGCAAATCTGACCTTTGTTATTTGAATCACGTGTGTTTAGTCAAGATCCTTTGGAGATACCACTATTCCTTGCTAATTGTGAAGATCTCTAAGTGTGACTCTAAGATGAAAAGATAACTACAACTTCGTTGTGATTGGATGAGCATATAGATAAAATTATCTTTGTGCATGGACTATAATGGTGCCTTGAGAGGCCTGATTCTATGTTGTAAATGTTGGCTGCATAATGTGTCTAAGAATATGAGTTGAGAAGATTGTCTCTTGTTGTGTTGAGATTATCTCTTTCGAAAGGAGTAAAAGATTGAAGAAAGATATATCAAAATCAATAAAGATTGGATCAAAGAAAATGAATGATGAATTAATTATCTAGGATTATTTGAGGAGATTTTGATGAGATAAGTATTTCATGTTCACGAATTTCTTATGTAGTTATTAATTCATGCTATAATATTGAGATAGTAAATCATGTATGCTTCCAACGTTAGTATTTCTCTTCAGAATAGCTAAGTTCTATAAATATCTCCTTAATGTCTCAAGGATGAACCAAGAAGTGTAAGAGATTCCTTTCAAGAGAAGAAGAGCTTGATGCATATTGTAGGCTAAAGCATGGAGACACAACTTGCAGCCATGAGACTGAGTTGATGGCTAGAGACATCTCTTTTAAAAGGAATAATTAACCTTCAGAGGGAGTTTTGTGACTCATGGAGAAGAATTGAAGGTTGCAGTGTTGCAAGGCCTGATGC
The DNA here is from genome assembly GCA_007115665.2 of Sequoiadendron giganteum. Classification (NCBI taxonomy): domain Eukaryota; kingdom Viridiplantae; phylum Streptophyta; class Pinopsida; order Cupressales; family Cupressaceae; genus Sequoiadendron; species Sequoiadendron giganteum. The sequence continues at coordinate 360,169,604 of CM021102.1, read as the reverse complement.
TAAATCCTTGAAGATCCCCTTTAGTAGTTGAGATAAGAATTTTTCAAGTTATTCAACCTAGATTTAATATTGGTAGCTCCACAAACCAATTCGGTATAGAGTATTCTGGAATGAGGTTGAAGAGGACTACCCTAAATCTCTACAAAGGTATACGTTGGAAACCATTTCTCTATGGCAAGCCTTGCAAGCAATCTTGGATGATGAGGTCAGAAGGTTGATGCAAGTACTTAAATATCTAGAGGGAGCCTACTAAACCTAAAGAAGATGGTAATCTAACTAATTTTGGTTTGTTATGTTGATTTATTTCTTACTGGAGAAGATCACCTCATTATCAAATACAAGAAGGAGCTAGCTTCTGAATTTGAAATGAAGGATCTTGGTCTCATGCACTACTTCCTTGGCTTAAAATCATGGAAGAATGCATATGATATCATTTTGAGTCAAGGGAACTATACAATTGAAGATATTTGGTATGATGGATTGTAAATCCATTTCTATGCCTATGGAGACCAACTTTTAGAAGCTTAAGGAGACAACAACTAGTTCAGATCTAGTGGATCCTACTATGTATAGGAAGTTAAGTGGATCATTGATGTATCTAGTCAATACTAGACCAAATATTTTGTATGCAATGAATGGACCTAGTCAGTTCATGTGTGAACCAAGGAAAATACATCTAGTTGTAGCAAAACATATCCTGAGATACTTGCATGGCACAGTTTGATATGGGTTGAAATATTCCTCAGATGTGGATTTGAAGGTACATGGTTATACTGATTCTGATTGGGAAGGGTTTGTTACTGATCAGAAGAGAACCTATGGATGTTGTTTCAGTTTTGGGTCTGCAATGATATCCTACTGTAGTAGGAAGGAGTATTTAGTGGCATTGAGTATAATTTGTGCCAAGTATATTACAACTTGTGTTGTAGCTCGAGAAGCAGTCTGGCTTCGGAAGCTCCTTCTAGTATTTTTTGGACAATCAATGGAGCCTAACATAATTCATTGTGATAACAAGAGCTGTGTGGAGCCTTCTATCAACCCTGTGTTTTATGAAAGGACTAAACATGTTGAGATCAAATACCACTATATTAGAGATATGTTATTGAGGAAATTAATACACTTGAGGTATATTAGCACTGATGAGTAGACGACAAGCATTCTCACCAACCCTCTCTCCAAAATAAAGGTTGTGTATTTTCGAGACAAGATTGGTATGGTGGAGAATGAAGCCCTAGCTGAGAAGCAGTCTCAATATTAGTGATCTTCCTTAATGCATTTCTCTTTGAGAGAGATTTGAGGTGTAAGCCCTTGTTAATGCATTTCTCTTTGAGAGAGATTTTAGGTGAATTCCCTTTTCTTTCCACCCTCTGGGAGAGCCATGGTGGATATCAAGTGTGTGGCTCCATGACAAAATCACATGAGAGATTTCATGATGATTTTTCTTGTACTTGTGTTTTCACCCTCTAGGAGAGCCATGGTGAAAGTCACGATGAGGTGACAACATCAAATTGAGTGATGAGAACTTATACATACCATACATGGGTGTAGCTATGATGGTTGATATCATGGTGAGGTGATATCTTTCTTTTCCACATATGGGAGTAGCCATTGTGGTTGACATTAAGATGAGGTGATGTTTCTTGTGCAACTAGAAGTATCCTCCCTAGCTGAGAGGGACTGTTAATGCTATCATAGAACGTTGAGTGCATCCTTTTAGCCAATCTCCTTACATGATGATAAACTAAATTATATCCAATGGATATTTAGTTTATGAAGATAGTGATTGGATGAAGAGGCACAAATTATATTAAATGATAATATTTAATTATTGTGGAGGCTCAAATTAAAGAAGAGTCACAATTATTGATGAGGCCAACCTCTTATATGGATGCAATTTTGAAAGGATGCATTATTCTATGAAGGCTGAATTTTTACCTTGAAGGTTCACATCCTACAGACCACTTCATATATATGTTTGATAGCACTTGATTGTTTATCATTTAATTTTATTTTCTTTTTCAGATCCATTCATTCAAGTTCAAGTGCGAATTTTGTAAAGGAGCATATCTTACAAATTCTGTAGAACAGTAGATTATTATTCATTGAAGGTTGATTTTCTAATCAATGAATAACATTTGTTTGTATCTATGTTAGCATTAGTTGTGGTGCTTCTATTTGGCCCTCTTATCAGCCTCTTGTAAAGGAGAAAATTTGTGTTGACAATCAATATATAAGTGATATATTGTTGTTGTGTTTTTCTCCCTCAAATGGAGGATTTTCCTAGGGTATCTTTTGTGTTATTGTGTCAAATTTTGAATTAATTTTCTGTGCATTAAATCTGATCATTAAACTAACACATGAGAGCTTGTTTAGAAATCCCTATGTCGAGTCATATGTTTCTGATAAGCTACATCATGAAAGGGGATAGTATGTCACATGTGATTCAACTTAAGACATGTCATCCACATCCCAAGATTTCTCTTATATGTTCATGAAAGGTGAACGATTAGTGAAAAGAGATAATGACAAGTGACATACGATGGAAAAGGCTTACTAACCCCTTGCCCCCACTTAGTGCAAGACAAGAGTGAGCTGAAAGGATTGAGGGAATGCAAGGGAGAGTGAAAATTAGTATCGATTATAGGAATGAGGTGCCCCCACATAAGGGAGAACACCAAGCTCTTTAAGATGTTGGATTTTTCAACTCAAGGCCTTGCACT
>CM021102.1:360038443-360166784 GCA_007115665.2 Sequoiadendron giganteum | reverse complement strand
AAAATGCAATGCAATGCAAACCTAGGAGGAAGAAGGACTCTCAATTAGAAAAGAAGGGTGCAAGAATGTTAGTTTCACCAAAATGAACCACCAAAAAGATGCACGTAAGGGAAAGAGGATTACCAAATAATCCTCTAGGGTTTTTCACCTAGGAGATAGCTTAGGAAATGAGCTCTCTTTCACACTAAAGGATATTCTTGGTGTTCATTCAAAGAGAGATTGATTGGATTGGATATTCGGGGTTGTGTTGTGTGTGAGGAAGTGTGTGTAAATGTTGAAGTATGATAAAACTAAAATAACTATGGAATGTAAAGTAATGTAAATCTAAACTACATGCAATGTAAAGTAAATGAACTAAGCTAAAATGACCTAAGAAATATACACTAAACAAAGACAGAAGGTTAGAGATGAAAGGGGTGTGCACCTGGAAACTTGTAGAGGTTGGAAATGCTATTGAATTTGATGTAGAATCTAAAATGGACACTTGTGCCAATACAGGTGACCTAGTCCGTCTGTCAGGAAACTTTGTTGGAATGGGTGTCTACCAAAAGGGTATCCAAATCTATCGAGATCCCTAAAAAATAGCTTCAATGTGAATAGGTCACCCAAAGTGGTGACCTAGTCCTCTTCTAAATTTATAAAAACCAAAAGATGGAGTCTGAAGGCTTTTGTCTATGTTTTATGCTCCTCCAAGTGTCAGGTCCCAAAAATGTAGAATCTGATTTGTGGAGGTCCTCTAAGCTTTAATTAGGGTTTCTTCAACCTTACAGAGCTTGGAAAATTTTTTGAATGATCTTCTACCTTGGTTCTCTGCCAAATCTACCTACAAGACCTACAAAACACAAAAAAAAGGAAAACTTGTTGATTGATATGGATTAGGGGTTTGCCTAGTCAAACCCATTTTGAGTAATCAAATCAAGAAGATGAAGTAAAGTAATGAAGCATGGACAAAGAAGACTGATGGATTTTACCTATCCTTGATTATTTATCTTAAGTTTCAATAATGGAGATTCATCCCTTGAATGCTTCTTGAGAGAGATTCCTTGGTGACTTAGAATACTCAAACCCTAGTTTGCTTGAGAACGAGTGGATAAGAGATGAGGATGAGAATAATGAGTGTACCCTTAATGATAAATTAGGGTTTATAGGCTTATTTATATAATTTATGCCCTAATTTTCCTGAAATGACACCATACATGCTAACCTTAGGGTTTTAGAGACAAAATCCTGCAAGAAACATAAGTTAATTTCATTTTTTATGCCACATGGGACTAGGTCACCCGAGGTGGAGACCTAGTCCACCTAGGAAATTTTCATTGAATGTTGGGAAATATCATGTGGTTGATGATGCTTGTCGGGATTGTCTCATGAAAACACAATAAGATAGAATTATATATGTGTATTGAGGGGTCATTATAGCATAAGAAAGAGTTGATTGTTGATGAAAAGCCTATGAGAGTGTGAAAATATTTTACAACACCTTAATTATGTGTATTAAGGGGTCATTATAGCACAAGGCTTGGAAAGGCATAAAAAGTGGTTAAAGGTGGTCCAAAATCCATAGGCAAGGGTCCAAATGAGAAAAAAGTGTCAAAGGCTACACTTTTTTGTGACATCATGGCATACTATCTTTCTCTTGCAATTTCTCATAGCAATGGTGTTAGCAACTTCTTTCAAGTGGGGGCATACATCGACACTCACATTTCACTGTGAGATTTTACTTTTCTTGCAATTCCTTCTCTTGGAAACATTAGGTACAATATTGCTTAGGATGAGACATTTGCATCTTTCCTCTCTTGGAAACAAGATGAGTCCATTTGCACTTTTCCTCTCTTGGTGACATTATGCATATTGTTCCCTAGGATGAGACCTTGCACGAACAAAAAAAAATCCCTTTGAACATTTGAGTGGGTGCACGGAAATGGGTAGCCATTTTGTGGCCACATTCAAAAAAAGTTTTGAAAAGTCATAACGCGAGCATGTTATAATGCACTCACATTATTGTTTGTTAAAAGAAAAAGAAAAAAGTGAAATGTTGTCATTTTCATTTCGACTATTTTTTCTTCTCCTCGCGACCAAAACCCCCATTTTTTTGCATTCGTGTTCTAGGAGGAGCCATCAGCAAAAAATTTCACCAACAATTATTATTTCTTTGCAACGATGGCACCCCAACAACGAGCATGTGTGAGAGGTATGGATTGTTTACTTTTTCTTTTGAATTAGTTAGTTTTAGGTTGAATTTGAGATATATTTGTTTGAATTTTTAGGAGATGCAAATCAACCTGCAAACCCTCAAGATCCTCAATAGGGAGAGCAACCAAATCCTCAAGATCAAAATCAACCACAACAACCTCCTCCTCCACCAATCACTCAACCCCCTCCTAGCACTCAACAAAATTTAATGAGTGAAATTGAGAATAAAAAAAGAAAATTAAGGATTTAATCAGTAGGTTGAGTGATTCAAATGGTTCAACCATGGAAATAATGACCCTAGCAAATTCATTGAAAGATATGCTAAAAAATGTAGATTCAATTAGAAAACAAATAACTAGATGGCAAGATAGGAGGCAGGTGGCTAGGGATTATTATGTAAATAAACTATCATATAAAGATATAAAGGATTTAAAAATTACAAAAGTTGATTTGTGCTCACTATTCACTAACCAATGCACAAATCAAAATCTTACCCTCAATGTGAAGATGTTTCCTATTCATTGGTGCCACCACCAACATATTAGGGACCAATTTTATGATAGGTGGTACATGGTCTTCGATTACCCACCGACAACAATTGTGAAGTCCCACAATATTTCCTTAGGAAACTATATACTGAGTTCATATTGAAAAAAATCCCAAATTATTTTTCTATGAGGTATTTTCACGAGAGAGGTGGGGGTCAGCTCAGGATAGACCCGGTGCACAGCTGGATCCTACGTGGCAAGGTAGATGAGCTCTCGCTAGGCCACCTCATGAGCATGTTGTTATGCCTTCCATCACAAAGGAAAGTGTTGATGTAGAGACATGTAGGATATCAACACTTTAACCAAAACTATCATCCATCATACTATCCCCATTCAACAGTGCCATCCAGGGGGGTCTTCGAGTGGTGGCCTTCAAACCCGTGTGTGTCAATCTTGCGGGGTGACTTGTTCATATGACCCCACCGACACTCAAGAGACTGCTACATAGGATCTGTCTACAACTAGGGAGATGGAGAGGGTAGCTGACATATTGCATGAGGAATATGGCATTGATAGTCAAGTAAAATATAACATGTTCATTGAATTTAATTTATTAAATTTGGATTTTGAAATGCAAGATTAACTAAAAATGTTTTATGATTTTAATAAAATTGTAGGGTCATAGTGTTGAGACTGGATACACTAGCCCCCCACCTACTTATTTTTGTAGTACACCTATCGCTGGGGTATGTAACTAGTAAATAACTATAAATTTATTACATGTTTATAGCATTGTTTTATGAATGGTATTTTAATATGTGATTTTGGATGTTGAACAAGCTAATATTGAAGGTTTCGAGGGAGCACTTCCCAGTGGTAGTGGATTTACTCAAACCTACATAGAGGTAATAGAATAATTATTTCAACTTTAATTAATTTTACTTAATAGATTTGTGTAGTTTATATGCACATCGTTGATTACATTGAATAATTTGTTGTTTTATTTTCAAATGTTGCGAGATGAAACACCTCTGAATGTGATGAGGGCAACAAATATTTGTGTGTCATCTACTCTACAATCCTTGATGGCTCTGACAGGGGAGGTATGAGGCAAAATAGGAAAGGGCATGTGCAGGATCATGATGGGCCAAAATGTAGCGATATGTAAGTTATATAATGGCCCATGTGGCTGACGAATTTTTTTTTACCCAAAATTGATGAAATGAAAAGGGTTTTTAAAGAAGATTATCAGCTTTCCACCAATATAAATTATGCTTTACTTTGAATTTAATAAATACTTATTATTCATTTTCTATTTGAATTACGACTAAATTCCAGATTGATAGGCTGATTGAAAAATATCTATAGCTTTCAAACAGTATCACATTTTTTGAAACTAAAACATGCATCAAATTCTATGCTTTCCATAATATAAAATTAAAAAGAAGAAAGTTGAATTTCATGAAGTTTTGACCAAGTTAAGGTGGTTAGACATACGATTTTTTATATTTTTTAAATGTTGTAATAAAAAATTCATAATTGATTATTTACTTGGAAAAAAATACAATAAAATATGCATCACATCAAGAGATGAGTCCTCTACTTATATCTAAAATCTTATAAAAAAAAATTATCATTTTATTGTGGTTAGGGTGCTCAGACAGGCATCCACTTCTTATTGTTTCCCTGAAATTTAAGTACTATTGCATTGAAATTTCAAATTTTCAGCAAATAGATTTTAAGAAAAAAAAAACATAGTAGTTTAGAAACTTCCTTCAATTATCTACAGATTCTATTTTTACATATTTTTGAAATAATATAGATAAATTATTCAAATTTTTTTGTCAATTTTCCTAACTCTGATTTTTTGAATTTTTATCACTAGTTAAGGGCCTATTTTTTCCATGATGATCCTGTAGATACCCTAAATTTCAATTTGCACTTGTTGTTATAGATGTTCGTTACTGAAAAATCAAACCATTATTGATTCACATAGTCTAATTTCTATTTGTATGGTTTATACAGGGCTTGAGCATGCCTGAGCATGGGTGTGAGAATATTTCCCTCATGGAGAGAGATCATGAGATGGCGATAAGTGATTATTTTATCAAATATATCATTTTTTATAATGTAATATCTATATATTCATATCTTTACTTCTTATTTTAATAGTTAAAACTTCAACATGAACTAAACCCTAGGAGGAGTAGCAAGAGCACTCCTCTAGCACAACAAAAATGAGTGATAGACCTATCGCCATCCTATCGAAAAGAAAAGGGAAAGAATTTATTTCCAAAGCATGGAGGGCAATGACTTTTGATTCCAGAGCCCTTTGTTTTATGCCTACATCATAGTTTTGTACATATTTTTTATTGGACATATTTGACATTGTATGCCTATATGTCATTCTCGTAAGCCTATATGGCTATTTTATACATATATTTCATACTTATATTGACATGTATTGATGTATGCTTACATGGCTATTTGGTTAATACAAGTATCATTTATTGATGGTGTCCATATTTGCATTCTAAATTGATTTAATAGATATGAGTTACGTGTACTCAAGTGTATACTTTACAACTTACATGTATAATTTTTGACTTACATGTGTTCCAATGTATACTTTGTGGCTTACATGTTTTCATGTGTATACCTTTTATTCGTGCATATACTTTGTATTAATTTGTATATACTATGTATTTGTGTGTCTATTTCTTGAGGCTTATGTGTTTTTGAGTACTTGTGCTTCCCTTATTGACATGTACATGGTTGAATAATTCACATGTATAATTATTAATTGGGTAGCCCTAGCATTGATCATTGTTATCCTTCATGGTTTGTCTTGAATATTAATTGATTGATGCTAAATAACTTTATCAAAAAGAAAAAAACATGTTTTCAATTGGTATTCCATGAAATGATTCATAAAAATATTCCAATATGTTCTTGATGTGTCACCATATAAAAACGTCAAAAGATTTATATGTCAAATTTTTGCAATATTATTTCTTGTATACAAAATGGACTCGGGAGAAAGCAAGTTATAATTTATAATACAAAATAAGAAATGGGGTCAACACTGTCCTAGACCCCCAAATAGGTCTATTTAACAAAGAAACGTGCTCTCAATCACTCTTCCAATTGAAAATCACCATTGGTGATCTATAGTGGCTCAACCAAGTTGTGACTTGACACAACTTCTCTCAAATATGCCCACTAAGACTCCAACATTCATTTGACTCAACAAGGTAACTCAACTACCCAACCATGGAATCTATCAAACCAGACATGACCAGAACTTGGAGCAGACTTGGAAACCTCCCAACATGACCAACCCAACTCAACCCAACTCAAGGCTTTACATAGTTTTTTACACCCTTCTTTAACTAATCGATGCCCTCAACTAACTAAAAACCAACTTTTAAAACAAGTAACCATTGCATTTCAAATTTGTTGCTTTAAGGAACTTACAAATTTGTAAATTTAGAATCCTCCAACCTAATGACTACAACTAATGACATCTAAACCCACACAAATGGCTTAGAAATAGCCTTATTACATCAAAAAAACATCATTCTTACACAGTCATATAAAAATTCACAAATTTTCCTTCAAAGGCTACGAAGACAACTTCTAGTGCAAGATTGAAATTTTCACATTTTTTATCACTAGACCCAAAACTCACCCTAAAACATACCTAATGCTCTTAATTGACATTATTCTGGACAAAGCATGCTGAAAATACAAACAACAACCTATTCAGTATCAAATAATCAAAGATTGAGGGTGAGGTGTAGGTGCCCCTGCACCAATTGGGCAACATCGATCATACACTTTTTATGTGGAATACTCAGACTTATTAAGCCTCATTTGTATGTTTCTCTTTTCTATTGTTTTGCATGTCATCATAAGGGATCAAGTGGGTTGAATGGAGCTCAGATCAATTCCACATGTCTGGGTGTGAAAGAGGACCATGGCTAGCATAAACCTACCTATCGAGATGTGTTGGAGTAGTTACTTTGATCACACAAATTGCAAAATGAAAGTTGCACCACTTTGCAACTTTACACTGCTTCAATTTGACACTTTTTCCATAAAGTGAAAATTGGACACCACAGGAAAATGACTATGACATAAAAAAAACTGAGAGAGGTTACTATAGATGGGCCCAATGCAATCTTGTAGTATTAGACAGATAAGTCATAAGCATCATGGTTTCCCAGTAATAGACTGTCAAAGTTTGCTTCCCTTTTGCACTTTGGACCCTTAAGGGATCGATCTGGTTGAACATAGCTTAGAGCGATTCAAAATGTGTAGGTGCAAAAGGGGACCATTCATATCATAAAAATACCTATTCAAACATGTTGGAATAGTTTGTTTGGTCACACGAGTTGTAGAACGAAAGTTTCACCACTTTGCAACTTTGCACTACTTGCATTTGACATTTTTTCCATCAAGTGAAAATCCACTGCCATGTTAAAACCACTCCGAGATAGCCAAAACTAAGAGAGGATTTTGTAGAGGGGTCCAATGCAATCTTGTAGGATCAAATGAGAAGTTTCTAAGAATCACAGTATCCGAGTAATAGAATGTTGAATTTTTTAGCCATTTAGCACTTCGGACCCTTAGGGGATTGATCCGGTGGAATGTAGCTCAGAGCGATTCTCCTTGTTTCAGTGTGAAAGAGGAAAATTCCTAGCATAAACATACCTATTCATAAATTTTGGAATAGTCCGCTTGGTCACATGACTTGTAGAGTGAAATTTGCACCACTTTGCAACTTTGCACAGCTTGAATTTGACACTTTTTCCATCAAGTGAAAATCTGCCACCATAGGAAAACCACTCCAAGATAGCCAAAATTGACAGAGGTTTTTGTAGAGGGACCCATCATGATCTTGTAAGATTATACAAGAAGTTTCTAAGCATCACAATATCTGAGTAATAGCATGTTGAAGTTTGCAGGCATTTTGCACTTTGGACCCTTAAGGAATCGATCTAGTGGAATGTAGCTCAGAGCGATTCTGTGTGTTTTGGTAAAAAATAGGACCATGACTAACATAAAAATAATTAATCAGATGTGGTGGAATAGTCTACTTGGTCACATGAGTTGCAGAGAAAAAGTTGCATGACCTTGCAACTTTACATAGCTTGAATTTGACACTTTTTCCATCAAGTGAAAATCTTCCGCCACGGGAAAACCAATTCGAGATAGCCAAAACCGAGAGAGTTTTTTGTAGAGGGGCCAAACATGATCCTTTTGGAATAGATGAGAAGTGTCTAAGTATCACGGTATCTGAGTAATAGCATGCTGAAGTTTGCAGCCATTTTGCACTTTGGACCCTTAAGGGATTGATCCGTTGGAACGTAGCTCAGAGTGATTCCACATGTTTGGGTGTGAAAGAGCACAATTAATAGCATAAAAATACCTATTTGGACATGCTAGAATAGTCTGCCTAGTCACACAAGTTGTAGAATGAAAGTTGCACCACTTTTCAACTTTACACTGCTTGCATTTGACGCTTTTTCCATCAACTAAAAATCTGTCGCCACAAGAAAACCACTCTGAGATAGCCAAAACTGAGAGAGGTTTTTTAAGAGGGGCCCAACATGATCGTGTAGGATAAGATGAAAAGTTTCTAATAATCATGGTATCTGAGTAATAGTATGTTGAATTTTGTAGCCATTTTGCACTTTGGACCCTTAAGGGATCGATCTGGTTGAACATACCTCAGAGTGATTCAAAATGTGCATTGAAAACCTAAGTTTATAATGACAAAAAAAAATTATCAACATGGAATATGCAAAATAAAAAAAATTAAAGCAATCCATAATAGAATGAAAGAAAATGTGTAAAGACTTCACATACCCAAAAAACTAGACTTTCAAATTGAGGAGTTCAACCCAATTATGTAGCCTTAGCTTCTTCTTTCTTCAAAATTCACAACAATGTAACTTTTTCAAAAGCTTGTTCCCCTCCAAACTTCAATTGTATATCAATTTTCAATGGAATTCAAACTTGAATATGTCTTTCAATGTGGAAAATCTACTATTTCATGCAAAGGTGGTAGAAATATCAAGGAAAAGGTGGTGGAATGTGAATAACATGCTTGCACACTTCACAACATCATCATAAAGCTACTTTTTGTTAGAGCACACAAAAAACCAAGAGAATATACAGAATGTGGGCCTTGACATGATGGGTATATTGAGTTCTTTTAGAATTTTTATTGCAAGATAAAACATGCTCATGTTATAATGCGAGCACGTTATTTCTTTCTAAAATGGTAAAATCTCTACTTCTTCAAAACTCGCTCGCATTATATGAAATATGGTTTTCTAAATAGATTTTTTTTCTCCCTCTTTGTTTATACCCTCTATGCTAGTTGTATATCTCTCCCCTGTACCCTTATAGTAGAGTAGATATAGGTGAGTTTGTGTGTGTGTGTGTGGGAGAGAGAGATGGAGAGGTAGACAAAGAGGAAAAATATATAGTAGAGAGGGAGGTAGGGTTAATGGTATAATTGTTTTAGGGTTTAAGGGGTTAGGGTTAAAGGTAGAGGTTTTATGGTTGAAAGAAAGAGAATGGGATAAAGAGAGAGTGGGAGAAAGAGAGAGAGAGGGCGAGGGGGAGAAAGAGAGAGAGGGAGAGAGGGAGGGAGAGGGAGAGTGGGGGAAGGAGATAGTGGGAGAGATGGAGATAGAGAGGGAGGGAGAGATAGACTGGGAGAGAGATAGAGGGTAGAGGGTTAAGAGTTAAGGGTTTAAAGGGTTAATGGTTTAAGGGTTAAGGGTTTAAAGGTTTAGGGGTAAGGATAGATGGGAGAGAGATAAGAGTGAGAGAGAGAGTGGGAGAGAGGGAGAGAGAGAGGGAGAGGGAGAGAGGGGGAGGGAGAGGGAGGGGGAGAGAGAGGTGGACAAAGTGATAGCTAGAGAGAGAGAGAGAATTAGATGGAGAACAAGAGGGAGGGAGAGAGGGGGAGAGTGGAAGAAAGAGAGAGTTGGAGAAAGTGGGAGAGTGGGAGAGTGGGAGAGTGGGAGAGAGATAGAGGATAGAGGGTTAAAAGTTTAAGGATAGACCCTCTTAATCCCTGAATCCTCAACTCATAAACCCTAATCCCCCAATCCTCAACCCTTAAAACCCAATCCCCAAACCCTTAAACCCTTATTAATCCCATTTAGTAAACTCTCTACCCTAATCCCTAAACCCTCTTTACCCTTAATCCCACAATTGTTAAACCCCTAATCACTCAACCCTAAACCCTCAACCCTTAAACCCTCAATTCTTAATCCCTCAACCCCCAACCCTTAAAACCTAATCCCTCAATCCCTATACCATCTTAATCCCTCAACCCCTATACCCTCTTAATCCCTCAACCCTCAACTCTTAAACCCTAATCCCTCAACCCATATACCCTCTTAATCCCTCAACCCTCAACCCTTAAATCCCAATCCCTCAACCCCTAAACCATCTTAATCCATCAACCCTTAAACCATCAACCCTTAAACCCTAATCCCTAACCCCTATACCCTCTTAATCAATCAACCCTCAACCCTCAACACTTAAACCCTAATCCCTCAACACCTATACCCTCTTAATCCCTCAACCCTCAACCCTCAACCCTTAAACCCTAGTCCCTCAACTGATGTACCCTCTTAATCCCTCAACCCTCAACCCTTAAACCCTAATCCCTCAACCCCAATACCCTCTTAATCCCTCAACCCTCAACCCTCAACCCTTAAACCATAATCCCTCAACCCATATACCCTCTTAATCCATCAAACCTTAAACCCTCAACCCTTAAACCCTAATCCCTCAACCCCCATACCCTCTTAATCCCTCAACCCTTAAACCCTAATCCGTCAACCCTCAACCCTTAACCCTTCAACCCTAATCCCTCAACTCCCATATCCTCTTAATCCCTCAACCCTTAAACCCTAATCCCTCAACCCCTATACCTTCTTAATCTGTCAACCCTTAAACCGTAATGTCTCAACACTTGTACCATCTTAATCCCTCAACCTTCAACCCTTAAACCCCAATCCCTCAACCCCTATACCCTCTTAATCCCTCAACCCTTAAACCCAATTCCCTCAACTCCTATACCATCTACCCTATAACCTCTTAATCCCTCACCCTTAAACCCTCAACCCTTAAACCCTCTATGCTCTACCCTCAATCCTCTACCTTCTACCCTCAACCCTAAACCCCTAATCCTTAAACCCTTTCACCCACTTAGTAAACTCTCTACCCTAATCCCTTAACCCTCTTGTCCCTCAATCCCTCAATTCTTAAGCCCCTAAACACTCAACTCTGAATCCTCACCCTCAACCCTTAAACCCTAGACTTTTCAACCCTCTACCCTCTACCCTCAAGCCTCAACCCAATACCCTCTACCATAAACCCTAATCCCTCAACCCTTACACCCTTAAATCCAAGAAAACTCTCTACGCTAATCCCTAAACCCTCAACCCCTATATCCTCTACAAAATGAATTGGACCATCAAACCCAATACCTCAACCCTATACCCTCAGCACTCCACAGTCAACCTTAAATCCTAAATCCTCAACCCTCAACCCTGAACTGTTAAACCCTTAAAACCTTAAACCCTCTACACTCTTCCCTATACATTAAACCCTCAATCCTCAATTATCAACCCTCAACCCTTAATCCCTCAACCCTCAATCATTAAAACCTAAACCCTCAACCCCTATACCCTCTACCCTTTACATTGGACCCTAAACCAAATCCTTCAACCATATACCCTCAAAACTAAACCCTATAACATTTACCCTCAACTAGGTAAACCCTTAAACCTTCTACCCTATACCCTCAACCCAATACCCTCTACCATTGACCCTGATCCCTCAGCCTTCAACCCTTAAACCCTAATACCCTAGAAACCATCAACCCTATAACCTCAACCCCTATCACTTTATCTCTATCTATAAATCTCACCTCTGCCTCCCTCCCTCCCTCCTACCCTCTCTAATTGTCTCTATCCACCCTCTCCCTCTTTCTATGTACCTCTCATTCAATCAATCCCTACCACCCTCTCTCGCTCCCTCTATCCATCCATCTCTATGTCCCTCCCACTCTCTCCCACTCTCTCCCACTTCCTCTCTCTCCCTCTCTCTCATTTCTCTCCCTCCCACCCCCTCTCTCTCTTAGGTCTTTCCCTTTAGCAACCTACCTAGGTAACTCTCTCTTTGTCTCTTCCCCCTCTCTCTATCTATCCCTCCCACCCTACCTAGATAAGTCCCTCTCACTCCACCCCCCTCTTTATCTACCTCTATCAGGTCACTCACTCCCACACCCTCTCCCTCTCTCATGTCTCTCACTCACACTCCTTTTCTCTCCCACTCCCTCTCACTACCTATCTCTCATGTCTCTCCCTCTCACTCCCTGAAAATCTCAAGTCTCTCCCTTTGGCACCCTACCTACATAACTCTCTCTTTCTCTCTATCTCTCTCTCCCCCCTTTGTCTCTCTCTTTCCCTCTCTCTCAATTCTCTGTCCCACATGCCCCCCCTCTATCTCCCTCCCTCTATCCCTCCAACCCTACCTAGTTAAGTCCCTCTCACTCCAACCCCTTCTCTCGCACTCCCTCTCTCTTAAAATCTCATTTCCACCCCCTCTCCCTCTCTCCAAGCTCTCTCTTTCTAAATTCTCCCTCCCTCTAAAGACATACATAAATACATACATACATACATACAAGCATAATCCATATGTGTATAGAATCCTACATCCATACAAGCATACATTAATACATGTGTAGATACAATCTTACATACATATATGCATACATACATGCATACATACATGAAATACAAGCATACATGTACATACAAACGTACAAATATATTAGGGTAAAGCCACAATAGTCGTTCGCAATTTGATGGAGGAAGGAAAAGTGAGAAAAAATGATCCCATGGCAAAAAAATTGGTTTTAGGGGTTTAAATGAACCTACAAGTTTGACCGAACCATAAGGAGGTTCGACCGAACTAACATTCAATCAAACCCATTAATTACTGGGCCCACATTTCCTGCCCAACAAACAAAAGAAAAATGCATATTGAAGGGGGTTCAAATGAATCTTGGTTCGCTCGAACCCCTAAGGGTTCGCTAGAAGCCCTCTAGTTCTAGTGAACCCCCATTTTCCCACCTTCTTGCTCTCTGGCACAAAAAAACCAAGAATTTTTGTCCTTCGAAGCTCAAGTTGAGGATGAAAATGTAAGAGACTTCACGAACCGATCTAGAATCAGGTACTCCTTAGAACAAGCTATCCAATGAATTTAATTTTAATATTTTTTGATTTTATTATGTATTTTTTTTTAAGTTTTATTAAACATAGGTTTCTCATTGAACATGGAGGTCTTTGTTCTGCACATGTGAAAAAATAGCAAATAATCAAAAATAAAAATAAAAAATATATTTGCACTAGATATTAAAGTCTTTGATCCACCAAAAAAAAAAATTTGAATTTTTATATATACAAAAAAATTTGTGCGTTATACAGTCATGCTATGTCTGAATTGTAATTGGTTTCACTTCGAAACTTGATTAAAGAAAAAAATATTCAATAAAAAACTATCTAATCAAGTGTAAGCACTAGATATCATAGTTGCAAATCTAAATTTGAAAAAAATATAGTTTTATGCTTCATGGAAAAAAAATTATGCGATACGGTGTGCATCAATTTGTAAAAATGTTGTTTTTCAAAAAAAACCAGTTTTCATGAGTGATGAAAAAAGAAATGCAATTTGATTACAAATTTTTTGAAGAGAATATTTTTAAAATATACAAAAAGAATATGATGAGAATCTAGTTTGCATCATCTTCAAATTCATCACCGTTTAGCCGCTATATGTGCCTGAATGTGAAGATTTAGGTTAAAAAAAAAATTCAATGTTGAGTTTGGGAAAAAATTGTAAACCACTATTGTGGGATCACCCATCAGCATACATTCAATAGACTGGAATTTAACATAAAGGAGTAGATAATACGAATGTGTTATAACATGTTCGTGTTATGTTTTAGTTGACATATTTCCTGTACAAGCAAAAAACCATGTCAAAATTGAGATATAATGTGATCGCGTTATAGCTCAGGTTATAATGCGAGCGCGTTATATCACGCTCATGTTATATCTTACTTTGGGAATCTCTGAGCCTTAGGATTTTTATTTGCCTTGGAATACCAACACAAAGGCTAGGAGGGCATTCCTAATGGCCAGAGACATGTTTTTACAAAATCTACCATATTTCACATAATCAAGTTCATGCTCACCATTAGGATTGCATGTGGTTCAATATCAAAAAAATCGAACACATGGGTAATGTTCGGTTCTCTCTTAGCTATATAACGATGTAATTTTTTTCACTTTCTAACAATGCTAAGCCTTTCATCCATAATTTATTTTGTTTTTATGTCTCTTTTTTTCCAAAAAGCAGTGTTTGCTATTTTTTTCATTATAAATTAATCGCTCATCGAATTTTCAAATAAATCACATTTTTAGAAACTACACTCCATTCTACAAATTTAAAAAAGAAAATTAAAAAAAATTAATTAGTTTCCAAAAATTTGTAGGGGTAGCATGGCAAAATTCTATTTTTCAGGAAGTGTCCACTTTGAAAATTAGTAAAAAATCAAATATTCACTAAAAAATTATCAGAAATATCATGCATCAAATAGATACTGGTAGTTAACTTCTAACCATTGCAATTTTAAAAATACTAAAAAAAATTCATCATACGAGGATCGTACAAGAGTTGTCATGTTATGTTTTTCTGACAAAAATATCACCAATTTGTGTACGTCCCTCTTTTGTACCCCTTAATCTCAACCATTTTAAAAATAAATTAGTGGTTTAGAAAGTAAACTCAGAGCACTTTGATCCTTGTTATTGTTCCATCTCAAATTGTAACCCTTAACCCTTAAACCCTCTATGCTCTACCCTCAATCCTCTATCCTCTACCCTCAACCCTAAATCCCCAACCCTTAAACCCTTTCACCCACTTAGTAAACTCTCTACCCTAATCCCTTAAGCCTCTTGTCCCTGAATCCCTCAATTATTAAGCCCCTAAACACTCAACTCTGAATCCTCAACCCTCAACCCTTAAACCCTAAACTTTTAAACCCTCTACCCTCATCCCAATACCCTCTACGCTAATCCCTACACCCTCAACCCTTAATCCCTCAACCCCTATATCCTCTATAAAATGCATTGGACCATCAACCCCAATACCCCAACCCTATACCCTCAACCCTCCACCCTCAACCTTAAACCCTCAATCCTCAACCCTCAACCCTCAACCCTTAAACCCTTAAACCCTCTACCCTCTGCCCTATACATTAAACCCTCAATCCTCAATTATCAACCCTCAACCCTTAATCCATCAACCCTATATCATTAAAACCTAAAACCTCAACCCCTATACCCTCTACCCTTTATATTGGACCCTAAACCTAATCCTTCAACCATATACCCTCAAAACTAAACCCTATAAAATTTACCGTCAACTAGGTAAACCCTTAATTCTTCTACCCTATACCCTCAACCCAATACCCTCTAACATCGACCCTATTCCCTCAACCTTCAACCCTTAAATCCTAATACCCTAGAAACCATCATCCCTATAACATCAACCCCTATACCTTTATCTCTATGTATAAATCTCACCTCTCCCTCCGTCCCTCCCTCCTACCCTCTCTAATTGTCTCTATCCACCCTCTCCCTCTTTCTATGTACCTCTCATTCAATCAATCCCTACCACCCTCTCTCGCTCCCTCTACCCATCTATCTCTATGTCCCTCCCACTCTCTCCCACAATCTCCCACTTCCTCTCTCTCCCTCTCTATCATTTCTCTCCCTCCTAGCCCCTCTCTCTCTTAGGTCTTTCGCTCTGGCAACCTTCCTAGGTAACTCTCTGTTTGTCTCTCTCCCCTCTCTCTATCTATCCCTCCCACCCTACCTAGATAAGTCCCTCTCACTCCACCCCCCTCTTTGTCTACCTCTATCAGGTCACTCACTCCCACACCCTCTCCCTCTCTCATGTCTCTCACTCACACTCCTCTCTCCCACTCCCTCTCACTAAATATCTCTCAAGTCTCTCCCTTTGGCACCCTACCTACATAACTCTCTCTTTCTCTCTATCTCTCTCTCCCCCCTCTATCTCTCTCTTTCCCTCTCTCTCAATTCTCTCTCTCACACGCCCCCCCTCCTCTCTCCCTCCCTCTATCCCTCCAACCCTACCTAGCTAAGTCCCTCTCACTCCAACCCCTTCTCTCCCACTCCCTCTCTCTTAAAATCTCATTTCCATGCCGTCTCCCTCTCTCTAGACTATCTCTCTCTAAATTCTCCCTCCCTCTAAAGACATACGTAAATACATACATACTTACATACATACAAGCATAATCCATATGTGCATACAATTCTATATCCATACAAGCATACATACATACATGTGTAGATACAATCTTACATACATACATGCATACATGTACATACAAACATACAAATATATTAGGGTAAAGCCAGAATAGTGGTTTACAATTTGATGGAGGAAGCAAAAGTGAGAAAAAATGACCCCATGGCAAAAAAAATGGTTTTAGGGGTTCGAATGAACCTAAGGGTTTGACCAAACCAAAAAGAGGTTCGATCGAACCCATTAATTACTGGGCTTACATTTCCTGCCAAACAAACAAAAAAAAAATGCATATTGAAGGGGGTTCAAATGAACCTTGGTTCGCTTGAACCCTTAGGGGTTTGCTAGAACCCCCCTAGTTCTAGTCAACCCCCGTTTTCCCACCTTCCTGCTCTCTGGCACAAAAAAAAAAAGAATTTTTGTCCTTCAAAGCTCAGGTTGAGGATGAAAATGTAACAAACTTTGTGAACCCATCTAGAATCAGGTATTCGTTAGAATGAGCTATCCAATGAAATTAATTTTAATATGTTTTGATTTTATTATGTATTTTCTTTTTTTAGTTTTATTAAACATAGGTTTTTCATTGAACATGGAGGTCTTTGTTCTGCACATGTGAAAAAATAGCAAATAATCAAAAAAAAAATAAAAAATATGAGTGCACCAGATATTGAAGTCTTTGATCTACCAAAAAAAAAAAATTGAATTTTGATATATACAAAGAGATTTCCGTGTTATACAGTACCGCTATGTCTGAATTGTAATTGGTTTGACTTCAAAACTTGATTAAAGAAAAAAATATTCAATAAAAAACTGTCTAATCAAGTGTAAGCACTAGATATCATAGTTACAAATCTAAATTTGAAAAATTTATAATTTTATCCTTCATGGAAAAAAAATTATGCGATACCGTGTGCATCAATTTGTAAAAATGTTGTTTTATGAAAAAAACCAGTTTTCGTGGGTGATGAAAAAATAAATGCAATTTGATTACAAATTTTTTGAAGAGAATATTTTTAAAATCTACAAAAAAAATATGACGAGACTCTTGTTTGCATCATCTTCAAATTCATCACTGTTTAGCCGCTATATGTGCCTGAATGTGAAGATTTGGATAAAAAAAAAATTTCAATGTCGAGTTTGGCCAAAAATTGTAAACCACTACTGTGGGATCACCCATTAGCATACATTCTATAGACTAGAATTTAACATCAAGTAGTAGATAATGCGAGTGTGTTATAACATGCTCGTGTTATTTCTTAGTTGACATATTTCCCATAGAAGCAAAAAACCATGTCAAAACTGAGATATAAAGTGATCACGTTATACCTCGCGTTATAATGCGAGCGTGTTATAGCACGCTCATGTTATATCTTACTTTGGGAATCTTTGAGCCTTAGGATTTTTATTTGCCTTTGAATACCAACACAAAGGCTTAGAGGGCATTCCCAATGGCCAGAGACATGTTTTTACAAAATCTACCATATTTCACATAATCGAGTTCATGCTCACCGTTAGGATTGCATGTGGTTCAATATCAAAAAAATCGAACACATGGGTAATGTTGGGTTCTTTCTTAGCTATCCAATGATGTAATTTTTTTGACTTTCTAACAATGTTAAGCCTTTTATCCATAATTTATTTTGTTTTTATGTGTCTTTTTTGCCAAAAAGCAGTGTTTGGTATTTTTTCATTGTAAATTAATCGTTCATCGAATTTTCAAATAAATTACATTTTTAGAAACTACACTCCATTCTACAAATTTATAAAAAAAAAAAAAATTAGTTTCCAAAAATTTGTAGGGGTAGCATGGCCAAAATTCTATTTTTCAGGAAGTGTCCACTTTGAAAATTAGTAAAAAATCAAATATTCATTAAAAAATTATCAGAAAAATCATGCATCAAATACATATTGTTAGTTAACTTCTAACCATTGCAATTTTAAAAATACAAAAAAAAATTCATTGTACAAAGATCATACAAGAGTTGTTATGTTATGTTTTTTTCACAAAAACATCACCAATTTGTGTATGTCTCTCTTTTGTACCGCTTAATCTCAACGATTTTAAGAATAAATTAGTAGTTTAGAAAGTAGACTCAGAGCACTTTGATCCTCGTTATTGTTCCATCTCAAACCATAACCCTTAACCCTTAAACCCTCTATGCTCTACCCTCAATCCTCTACCCTCTAACCTCAACCCTAAACCCCCAACCCTTAAACCCTTTCACCCACTTAGTAAACTCTCTACCCCAATCCCTTAACCCTCTTGTCCCTCAATCCCTCAATTCTTAAGCCCCTAAACACTTAACTCTGAATCCTCAACCCTCAATCCTTAAACCCTAAACTTTTAAACCCTCTACCCACTAACCTCAACCCTTACACCCTTAAATCCAAGAAAACTCTCTACGCTAATCCCTAAACCCTCAACCCTTAATCCCTCAACCCCTATATCCTTTACAAAATGCATTTGACCATCAACCCCAATAACTCAACCCTATACACTCAACCCTCCACCCTCAACTAGAAAAACCTTCAATCCTCAACCCTTAAACCCTTAAACCCTTAAACCCTCTACCCTCTACCCTATACATTAAACCCTCAATCCTCAATTATCAACCCTCGACCCTTAATCCCTTAATCCTATATCATTAAAATGTAAACCCTCAACCCCTATACCCTCTACCCTTTACATTGGACTCTAAACCAAATCCTTCAACCATATACCCTCAAAACTACACCCTATAAAATTTACCCTCAACCCAATACCCTCTACCATCGACCCTATTCGCTCAACCTTCAACCCTTAAACCCTAATACCCTAGAAACCATCAATCCTATAACCTCAACCCCTATCACTTTTTCTCTATCTATAAATCTCACCTCTCCCTCCCTCCCTCCCTCCTACCCTCTCTAATTGTCTCTATCCACCCTCTCCCTCTTTCTATGTACCTCTCATTCAATCAATCCCTACCACCCTCTCTCGCTCCCTCTATCCATCTATCTCTATGTCCCTCCCGCTCTCTCCCACTCTCTCCCACTTGCTCTATCTCCTTCTCTCTCATTTCTCTCCCTCCCACCCCCTCTCCCTCTTAGGTCTTTCCCTCTGGCAACCTACATAGGTAACTCTCTCTTTGTCTCTCTCCCCTCTCTCTATCTATCCCTCCCACCCTACCTAGATAAGTCCCTCTCACTGCACCCCCTCTTTCTCTACCTCTATCAGGTCACTCACTCTCACACCCTCTCCCTCTCTCATGTCTCTCACTCACACTCCTTCTCTCTCCCACTCCCTCTCACTACCTATCTCTCAAGTCTCTCCCTCTCACTCCCTCACAATCTCAAGTCTCTCCCTTTGGCACCCTACCTACATAACTCTCTCTTTCTCTATATCTCTCTCTCTCCCCTCTGTCTCTCTCTTTCCCTCTCTCTCAATTCTCTCTCTCACAAGCCCCCCCTCTGTCTCCCTCCCTCTGTCCCTCCAACCCTACCTAGCTAAGTCCCTCTCACTCCCTCTCTTTAAAATCTCATTTCCACCCCCTCTCCCTCTCTCCAGACTCTCTCTTTCTCTAAATTCTCCCTCCCTCTAAAGACATACGTAAATACATACAAGCATAATCCATATGTGCATACAATCCTATATCCATACAAGCATACATACATACATGTGTAGATACAATCTTACATACATATCGGCATACATACATGAAATACGAGTATACATGTACATAAAAACATACAAATATATCAGGGTAAAGCCACAATAGTGTTTTACAATTTGATGGAGGAAGGAAAAGTGAGAAAAAATGACCCCATCGCAAAAAAATTGGTTTTAGGGGTTCGAATGAACCTACAAGTTTGACCAAACCAAAAATAGGTTCGACCGAACTAACTTTCAACCAAACCCATTAATTACTGGGCCCACATTTCCCACCCAACAAACAAAAGAAAAATGCATATTGAAGGGGGTTCAAATGTACCTTGGTTCGCCTGAACCCCTAGGGGTTCGCTAGAAACCCCCCTAGTTGTAGTGAACCCCCATTTTCCCACCTTCCTGCTCTCTAGCACAAACAAAATAAGAATTTTTTCCCTTCGAAGCTCATGTTGAGCATG
This sequence comes from Sequoiadendron giganteum, assembly GCA_007115665.2. NCBI lineage: Eukaryota > Viridiplantae > Streptophyta > Pinopsida > Cupressales > Cupressaceae > Sequoiadendron > Sequoiadendron giganteum. Next base: position 360,146,565 of record CM021102.1, on the reverse strand, counting down.
AAAATATAAGAGACTTCATGAACCCATCTAGAATCAAGTACTACTTAGAAGGAGCTATCCAATGAATTTAATTTTAATATGTTTTGATTTTATTATGTATTTTTTTTTAGTTTTATTAAACATAGGTTTTTCATTAAACATGGAGGTCTTTGTTCTATAGATGTGAAAAAATAGCAGATAATAAAAAAAAAAATTAAAAAATATGAGTGCACCAGATATTGAAGTCCTTGATCTACCAAAAAAAATAAAATTGAATTTTGATATATACAAAAAAATTTATGCATTATACAGTTGCGCTATGTCTGAATTGTAATTGGTTTGACTTCGAAACTTGATTAAAGAAAAAAATATTCAATAAAAAACTATCTACCCAAGTGTAAGCACTAGATATCATAGTTACAAATCTAAATTTGAAAAAATTATAATTTTATCCTTCCTGGAAAACAAATTATGCGATACGGTGTGCATCAATTTGTAAAAATGTTGTTTTTTGAAAAAAACCAGTTTTCGTGGGTGATGAAAAAAGAAATGCAATTTGATTACAAAAATTTTGAAGAGAATATTTTTAAAATCTACAGAAAAAATATGACGAGACTCTAGTTTTCATTATCTTCAAATTCATCACCGTTTAGCCGCTATATGTGCCTAAATTGGAAGATTTAGTTAAAAAAAAAAAATTCAATGTGGAGTTTGGCCAAAAATTGCAAACCACTATTGTGGGATCACCCATCAGCATACATTCAATAGACTGGAATTTAACATAAAGGAGTAGATAATGCGAGTGTGTTATAACATGCTCATGTTATGTTTTAGTTGACATATTTCCCATAGAAGCAAAAAACTATGTCACAACTGAGATGTAATGTGATCGCATTATACCTCACGTTATAACACGAGTGCGTTATAGCACGGTCATGTTATATCTTACTTTGGGAATAAATGAGCCTTAGGATTTTAATTTGACTTGGAATACCAACACAAAGGCTTGGAGGGCATTCCCAATGGCCAGAGACATGTTTTTACAAAATCTACCATATTTCACATAATCGAGTTCATGCTAACCATTAGGATTGCACGTGGTTCAATATCAAAAAAATCGAACACATGGGTAATGTAGGGTTCTCTCTTAACTATCCAACGATGTAATTTTCTTCACTTTCTAACAATTTTAAGCCTTTCATCTATTATTTATTTTGTTTTTATGTCTCGTTTTTGCCAAAAAGCAATGTTTGGTATTTTTTCATTATAAATTAATCCTTCATCGAATTTTCAAATAAATTACATTTTTAGAAACTACACTCCATTCTACAAATTTATAAAAAAAAATCAATTATTTTCCAAAAATTTGTAGGGGTAGCACGGCCAAAATTCTATTTTTCAGGAAGTGTCACTTTGAAAATTAGTAAAAAATCAAATATTCAATAAAAAATTATCAGAAAAATCTTGCATCAAATATATACTATTAGTTAACTTCTAACCATTGCGAATTTAAAAATACTAAAAAAAATTCATCGTAGGAGGGTTGTACAAGAGTTGTTATCTTATGTTTTTTTGACAAAAACATCACCAATTTGTGTACGTCCCTCTTTTGTACCCCTTAATCTCAACCATTTTAAAAATAAATTAGTAGTTTAGAAAGTAGACTTAGAGCACTTTGATCCTTGTTTTTGTTCCATCTCAAACCGTAACCCTTAACCCTTAAACCCTCTATGCTCTACCCTCAATCCTCTACCCTCTACCCTCAACCCTAAACCCCCAACCCTTAAGCCCTTTCACCCACTTAGTAAAGTCTCTACCGTAATCCCTTAACCCTCTTGTCCCTCAATCCTTAACCCCCTAAACACTAAATTCTGAATCCTCAACCCTAAACCCTTAAACCCTAGACTTTTCAACCCTCTACCCTCTACCCTCAACCATAAACCCTAATCCCTCAACCCTTACACCCTTAAATCCAAGAAAAATCTGTACGCTAATCCCTAATCCCTCAACCCTTAATCCCTCAACCCCTATATCCTCTAAAAAATGCATTGGACTATCAACCCCAATACCTCAACCCTATACCCTCAACCCTCCACGCTCAACCTTAAACCCTCAATCCTCAACCCTCAACCCTCAACACTTAAACCCTTAAACCCTTGAACCCTCTACCCTCTGCCCTATACATTAAACAATCAATCCACAATTCTCAACCCTCAACCCTTAATCCCTCAACCCTCAATCATTAAAACCTAAACCCTCAACCCCTATACCCTCTACCCTTTACATTGGACCCTAAACCAAATCCTTCAACCATATACCCTCAAAACTAAACCCTATAAAATTTACCCTCAACTAGGTAAACCCTTAAACCTTCTACCTTATACCCCCAACCCAATACCCTCTACCATCGACCCTATTCCCTCAACCTTCAACCCTTAAACCCTAATACCCTAGAAACCATCAACCCTATAACCTCAACCCCTATAACTTTATCTCTCTCTATAAATCTCACCTCTCCCTCCCTCCCTCCCTCCTACCCTCTCTAATTGTGTCTATCCACCCTCTCCCTCTTTCTATGTACCTCTCATTCAATCAATCCCTACCACCCGCTCTCGCTCCCCCTATCCATCTATCTCTATGTCCCTCCCACTCTCTCCCACTCTCTCCCACTTCCTCTCTCTCCCTCTCTCTCATTTCTCTCCCTCCCACCCCCTCTCTCTCTTAGGTCTTTCCCTCTGGCAACCTACCTATGTAACTCTCTCTTTGTCTCTCTACCCTCTCTCTATCTATCCCTCCCACCCTACCTAGATAAGTCCCTCTCACTCCATCCCCCCCTTTCTCTACCTCTATCAGGTCACTCACTCCCACACACTCTCCCTCTCTCATGTCTCTCACTCACACTCCTTCTCTCTCTCACTGCTTATCTTTCCAGTCTCTCCCTCTCACTCCCTGAAAATCTCAAGTCTCTCCCTTTGGCACCCTACCTACATAACTCTCTCTTTCTCTCTATCTCTCTCTCCCCCCTCTGTCTATCTCTTTCCCTCTCTCTCACACGCCCCCCATCTCTCTCCCTCCCTTTATCCCTCCAACCCTACCTAGCTAAGTCCCTCTCACTCCAACCCCTTCTCTCCCACTCCCTATCTCTTAAAATCTCATTTCCACCCCCTCTCCCTCTCTCCAGACTCTCTCTCTAAATTCTCCCTACCTCTAAAGACATATGTAAATACATACATACTTACATACATACAAGCATAATCCATATGTGCATACAATTCTACATCCATACAAGCATACATACATACATGTGTAGATACAATCTTACATATATATAGGCATACACACGTGCATACATTCATGAAATACAAGCATGCATGTACATATAAACGTACAAATATATCAGGGTAAAGCCATAAGAGTGGTTTACACTTTGATGGAGGAAGGAAAAGTGACGAAAAATGACCACATGGCAAAAAAATTTGTTTTAGGGATTCGAATGAACCTACAAGTTTGACTGAACCAAAAAGAGGTTCGACCGAACCCGTTAATTACGAGGCCCACATTTCCTGCCCAACAAAGAAAAGAAAAATGCATATTGAAGGGGGTTGAAATGAACCTTGGTTCACTCGAACCCCTAGGGGTTCACTAGAACCCCCCAAGTTCTAGTGAACCCCCGTTTTCCCACCTTCCTGCTCTCTGGCATAAAAAAAAACAAGAATTTTTGCCCTTCGAAGCTCATGTTGAGGATGAAAATGTAAGAGACTTCATGAACCCATCCCGAATCAGGTACTCCCTAGAACGAGCTATCCAATGAATTTAATTTTAATATATTTTGATTTTATTATGTTTTTTTTTTTTAGTTTTATTAAACATAGGTTTTTCATCAAACATGGAGGTCTTTCTTCTGCAGATGTGAAAAAATAGAAGATAATCAAAAAAAAATTAAAAAATATGAGTCCACCAGATATTGATGTCCTTGATCCACCGAAAAAAATAAAATTGAATTTTGATATATACAAAAAAATTTACGCATTATACAGTCACGCTATGTCTGAATTGTAATTGGTTTGACTTCGAAACTTGATAAAACAAAAAAATATTCAATAAAAAACTGTCTAACCAAGTGTAAGCACTATATATCATAGTTACAAATCTAAATTTGAAAAAAATATAATTTTATCCTTCATGGAAAGAAAATTATGCGATACGGTGTGCATGAATTTGTAAAAATGTTGTTTTCTGAAAAAAACCAGTTTTCATGGGTGATGAAAAAAGAAATGCAATTTGATTACAAAATTTTTGAAGAGAACAATTTTAAAATCTACAGAAAAAATATGACGAGACTCTAGTTTGCATCATCTTCAAATTCATCAATGTTTAGCCACTATATGTGCCTGAATGTGAAGATTTAGTTAAAAAAAAAATTTCAATGTCGAGTTTCACCAAAATTTGTAAACCACTATTGTGGGATCACCCATCAGCATACATTCAATAGACTGGAATTTAACATAAAGGAGTAGATAATGCGAGTGTGTTATAACATGCTCGTGTTATGTCTTAGTTGACATATTTCACATAGAAGCAAAAAACCATTTCAAAACTGAGATATAATGTGATCACGTTATAACGTGAGTGCGTTATAGCACGATCATGTTATATCTTACTTTGGGAATCTCTGAGCCTTAGGATTTTTATTTTCCTTGGAATACCAACACAAAGGCTTGGAGGGCATTCCCAATGGCCAAAGACATGTTTTTACAAAATCTACCATATTTCACATAATCGAGTTCATGCTCACCGTTATGATTGCATGTGGTTCAATATCAAAAAAATCAAACACATGGGTAAGGTTGGGTTCTTGCTTAGCTATCCAATGATGTAATTTTTTTCACTTTCTAACAATGTTAAGCCTTTCATCCATAATTTATTTTTTTTTTATGCCTCTTTTTTGCCAAAAAGTAGTCTTTGGTGTTTTTTTCATTAGAAATTAATCGTTCATTGAATTTTCAAATAAATTACATTTTTAGAAACTACACTCCATTCTACAAATTTAAAAAAGAAACTTGAAAAAAAATGAATTAGTTTCCAAAAAATTGTAGGGGTAGCACGACCAAAATTCTATTTTTCAGGAAGTGTCCACTTTGAAAATTAGTAAAAAATCAAATATTCACTAAAAAATTATCATAAAAATCATGCATCAAATAGATACTGTTAGTTAACTTCTAACCATTGCGATTTTAAAAATACTAAAAAAAATTCATCGTACGAGGGTTGTACAAGAGTTGTTATGTTATGTTTTTCTGACAAAAAAATCACCAATTTGTGTACATCCATCTTTACTACCCCTTAATCTCAAACATTTTAAAAATAAATTAGTAGTTTGGAAAATAGACTCAGAGCTCTTTGGTCCTTGTTTTTGTTCCATCTCAAAATTTTCAGTGTAACTATCCTTAATTTCACATCCAAGGTTAGTATTTCCTGATTTCAAAAAAAAAAAGTGGCCACTTAAGTCCCTATTTTGGGAATCCTCTTGGTGCACTTATGCATTCCTTACATCATATCAAATTTCATTCTCTTTTGTGAAGCCCTACCAAAGTTATCAGGAGGTATAACTTTAGTATGGTTTGATTGGGAATCCCAACAAGCGGCATGAATTTCCCCATAGCCACCTGTGTGTGTAAATGCATACCAGTCATGTGTATGTTTCTCACCTTTTGTGCCTTCTCACTCGATGGACAACCGAAAGTCTCATTGCACCAGAGTAAGTACACATCTTCTTGGAAAAATAGCCTAGATCTGATCCACAACTAGCTGGACAAACAGTTGAAGCTTGATCCAAACATTTTACTTTATGTCTTCTCTTCCCTTAAGTTATTGTCATCACATGATCATGTATCTTGTTTTGCTACATGTCATTCACCCTTGAATTTTTTCTTTTGCACTGATGTCTTTTCGGCTTAGAATCTTGAACCTTGGGGGCTTGGCCGCCTCCTTCCTCATTCTCATTCTTCACCAGCTCCATTGGGCTACTTTAGTGTAAGTTTGAAGCAAGTTCATCCTCTCACTAAAGTGTGGGCTAAATGTGTTGCCAAAAAGTGTAGCCTTTGACACTTTTCACTGACTTGGACCCTTGCTTATGGATTTTGGACTTCTTTTTACCCCTTTCCCAGCCTTGTGCCAAAGTGGTGTAAGGTGTTGTAAAACATTTTCACAGTTCCTAGGCTTGACATCAGTAAATTAACCCTTTCTTATGGGATAATGACCCCTCAATGCACTTATAGGTCTTACTTTAGTGTCTTTTGTGAGATAATCCCAAAAAAAAACATTAATCACATCTTAATCTCTGATAACCACTCAAAAATTCCCAAGTGGACTAGGTCGCCACCTTGGGCGACCTAGTCCCACATGGCATAAAAGTCAAAATTAACTTAAAATTATTGTAGGATTTTGTCTCCTAAACCCTAAGGTCAGCCTGTGTGCTGTTATTTTCAAGTAAATTAGGGCACAACATGTATAAATAAGGGTTTTTACCCTCATTTTAACCCTAGTCTTTTAACAAGTCTCATTTTTCTCCTCACTCAATCTTCTCAACCACTCATCCACTACTCCTCTCAAGAAAGCTAGGGTTTGCATCCTAGGTCATCAAGACATCTTTGTTGAAGCATTCAAGGGCTGAATCCTACATTGTTCCAACTCAAAATAAATCATCATGGAAAGTTGAACTCCATTGTTTTATGTTCCATTACATTATTTCATCATTTTATTTGATTATGTAAAAGGGGTTTGACCAAGGAAAACCCCCAACCCCTAGCAATCAACATTTCCTTCTCTCTCCTTGTGTGTTTACAGATTTAGGTATCTTGGGAGCTTGGAGATCATTAAAAAATGGTTTGAAGACTTTTTTAGGGAATCTCCTTGTTGGTTAGGTCAATAATCTACACAAAAATACACCTACAGACCAAGAATCAAAGTTGTAGATCTAGACACCCAAAGAAGTAGAAAGTGTATACCAAGACCTATAGAGTACACCTTTAGATCTCCCAAAATATGGAAGTGAAATAGGTTTCCATATGTGGTGACTTAATCCCAGTTTATATGCATTTCTATTTTTTCTATAGATTTGACTACCCTTTTAGTAGAAACTGGACTAGGTCGCCTAGAATGGTGTAAATGTCCCATTTGACCTCTACATCAAATTCTTTAGGTTTTCAGACCTTCATGCCATCCCTCTTCAGCCTCTAGGTTAACCTCTCCAATTTTATTCATTTATGTAATAGTTTGCTTATATTTTCTTAGGTCATTTAGTTAATGTTTGCATATCACAATGTGTTTTATATCACTTTACATTTCAATAGATTAACATCAATAAGTCATCTTTCTTCCAGTTTATTGCATTTATGCATCATATTTAGAAATATTCACACATCCCCCATCACATCATCAAACCCCCAACTCTTTGAATCTAACCCACTAGCATTTTCGTATCTCTCTCTATCCTTTTAGGTGAAAAGCCCTAGAAGTGTTAAACACCCTAAGTGGGTACCAAAATATATATTACACTATAAATTTGAGGTAATAGTAATTATGATAGGAAACTTTAAAATTTAAAATATTACTAAATATATTGCACATGTAGGATACAAAGACTAGCTGCCAAGAAAACCTAATACAATATGATTCATAAAATCTATGAAACTATCAAATAGTTTTGGATATATCTCTAATTCATTTCAAGAATTATAGAGTATTCTCTATTCAAAAAAATATATAATTCAAAAATATATAGTTATTGAATGCAATGGTAAAAATATTAAGTCCAAATTTATTTTATATCCTAAAGACTTAACTATACGTAAAATAGAGTGACAAGTTAGAACTTCTCATACTAGAAAGTAGAAATACAAAACTAAATAGTCATGATAATATTATAATATTATGCTACATTCAATCATTGAAACTCAAATGAAACATATAATAGTCACCAAAATAATGCAGCAACGTGTTTATATTCATTTTTATTCATGTAGCATTAGATACTATTTTATCATACCTATGATTTAATGATCATTTTTCTTTTTTTTCTCCTCTTAAAAATATTCCAAATCCCTTTTTAGTCTCCCTTTTTTATTTTATTTTCTACTTTTACTTATTTCCTACTTTCTACAACCTTTTCTTATAGTGTGATACCACAAAAATGAATTAAAAAACCCATAAGAATCCATGCTAAATAGCTATCATGCCCCCTTAAGGATCCATGTTTTCCAACACTATTCTTTTCACCTTGAAAATATCCAACCTCCTAAACTATTTTCTCTATAATTCCAAATAATTACTTCAACCTTGAAATATATGGTTTATTAGGTGCCAAAACCCTCTCATTCTTTTTCTTCTTTATTTTTCTTTTTTGAATTTCACCTTTTTGGTCTTAAAGCCTTTATATTTCATAAGAGTGTTTGAAATCATTTTATTTAATATAAAATTGAGTGATCCTAGGTGATATAGGATATGCAAATAAAGATAGAATGCTAGCATTTTCAATAAAAATAACTTTGACTAAATGTAGATGCATAATTATGACCTACAACAACAATAAGTATAAATTAAAAACATACAATTATAAGTAAAATGATATTACACGTGTATGGAAACACTCAAAAAAATAATTAAATTTATTAAAAACACTCACATGACCTATGACTAGTGCTAATCCGTGTGAATTCTCAAACTACACGGTATAGTGGCCCCATATTTGTAATCTATCACTCTCTCAATAATGATACTCTCCTTTTTGACAAGACGACACCATCCTTCCATCCACCTCATGATAAAAAAATAGTATCTAGTCTATATAATCAATTAAAAATTCTTAATCATTAATTTATAATAATCCTTATCATAAATGTGATTAAAGAAGTAAATTATTACATCATGGAATAAATAAATTTGAAATGATCCTAATGATGGTACATTATAGTTTAGCTACCAGAATCAGCTACATGAAATGCATATAGTACAATAAATATGAAAACTATTTCATAAAATATTATTTATTAAACATATAGAAAAATAAATTTTTATCACCATGCATAAAATAAAAAAATAAAATTACTTTTAATTTTTTATACAAATTATAAAGCCAAAATGGGCTATGATAGAAAGAGAATAAGTTCTAGAGAGGATGTGATATTCACCCTTAGTCTATGCATAAGGTGAGTGTAGAACAATATTAATTTTTCTAGCCATAATTAACTCTATCATTATTTAAATTTTAATATTTGTTATTCTTTCAAAGGTTTTTATCCACACCACATTTTTGAAGTAATATGTTTTTTTGGCTAGAGTGATACCAAATATTTTTCTCAATCTTATTTCATTATATTTAATAGAAAACCTATAATGACTTTATCAAAATACAAAAATCAAATTATTGGTTAACAAGTTCAGGAAATTAGTTGAAATCATTGACATCAATGATCTAAAATATTTGTTGGCCTCTATTTAACAAAAGATAGAAGATATTGATGTTAATTTTGTTTTAATTTCATTAAGCTCACTGTATAATGCCCAATTGTATAGAGAACTTTGTTCCATACATAACAACCCTAATTTTTTACAACAAAAAAGATGACCCCTGATTTTGCTTACTTGTCTTTTACCCCTAAGGTTTTCCTTACCTCATAGTTGTAGTTAACGAGTGGCTCTAGTCCTTTATCCTTCAATAAATAGTCCAACTATAGTTAAGGGGGAAATTTTGTATCCTCAATTTCTTTGATGAGAATATTATTTGAAATTATTTCTTAAAGTCTCAAGCTGAGTAATCTATCACTTCTCAATGGTTTATACTTTTTCTTACTTTGCTACATTATCATGAATTTTTCCAAAACATTGATTCACAATTTTTTTCGTATGGATCTAAGATTTCTCTTAACTACTTGTGTAATGGTAATCTATAATTTTCTAATATATTGACCCTTGGTTTTATCTTTAGAGCTTTATATTTTTCACTTTCCCTTATAACTCTACCATGTTCCCAAATTACAAAAATAATCAAAATACATTAGTATTGGGGTGTTTGAGTCTATTTATAGGCTTAGGTAGGATTTTAGGATTTTTCTTAATTATGCTCTTCTTTCTTAGAAAAATCCATCCTCCATTTTCCTTTATTTTTTCTTCGAGAAATTTTATTCGATTCTTACCTTTTTCTTCATATCTCTACTATCCTATCTCCCTACATTTTTAAATATTTTGATACCTTTTTTACCAAGGCATCATTTGTTAAACTATAATAATTCTTATGTCCTTTCATTAAATCATCCATTAAAGTTTTAATCTTTACCTAAATTACATGCTTAGAATATAGACTCTCCTAAATACTTGACTCTTATGAACCTCTATTTTTAAAATTGAACTTTCGGTAAATTAATTAATTTAGTACCATATAAGTTATTTCCCTAATTTGTATCCACCATATCCCTTTTGGTTCTTTAAGCTTTCAATATTTTCCTTGCTACCATTCTTCTTGTTTTATTTCCTTGATTTCTTTAATCCTCAATTCTAGGATTTTTGTAATTTACTTGTTAGTATCCCTTTCCTTCAACACTTTCTACTCCATTCCCTTCTCTCCTAGGGATTTGAAAAAATTTCCTTCCTTATATTCTCCATATAAAGATATTTAATTTTCCTGATGGTCCCCAAGTCCCAATCTTTACATATAATGGGCTCAAAAATTTATATCTTCTCTCTTACCCAAAATGTATTTGATATTATATATTACTAAAATCCAAATCCTAGCATTTTTCTCTCCTTCAATACTAATTTCAATTATCCTTGATCAGGTCAATCCTAGTCTTCCTTTAACTCTAGTCTTTGATAGAATTAAACTCAACTCATTGGAAAAATTATACTAGTTATTTCTTACTTTGTATCTTAGAAAAATTATTCAATAATATTATGTATCTATGAATCCTAATCCTTGAACCTTTATGCATAAATTATTATGAATTCCTAACCACTAGTTTTACACCCCTTCCTATCTTTTAACATTTATTTTAAATACTTGTCAATTTCATCCCATGAGATAATTTTACCTTCTTATGAGTTTTAGTATTAATTAATCTCGAAAATAAAGACTAATGGATTTTGTGATAATGGATGATGTAACTAATTGATTATTTTATTCCTTTAGAAAAATCATGTAAATTAGGAGCTATGAGTTTTATTTTAGAAAATTGTTTTGTAAAGTTGGGATAAATTTCAAAACAATATAAATTGTATAAATGTGTTCAATGCCTTAGATTTATGGGTTGGTAAGTTATTTTCTACAAAAACTTAATATACATTATTTTATCTAGAATGGATTAAAATAATTAAAACCCTTCATCTAATTAATAATTATTTTTTTGTCCCTACATAGTTAGATATACAAAGATTTGTTGTAAAGAAACTCTATCTATAAATAGATTATTATTGTATGAAACAACATTGAAAAATGGCATTGTCCCATTTTATCCTTTAGAAAAATCATGTTCTAAAAGAGTAGAACTTAAAGATAAGAGATAATAGCAACCAAGTGACTATCTAATTTTACTTGAGTTGTAATATTGAAATATTAATGTTATACAATATAAAATATTAAAATAAATATTTCAATAGCCAAAGTGAATGATTAGATGTAAGAAAGTGTGTAAAGTAGGAACTAAGATTTTATTTTAGAAAAATTAATTTGTAAAGTTAGGGATAAATGTCAAAACTATAGAAATTGTATAAATGTGTTCAATGCCTTAGATTTATGGGTTGGTAAGTCATTTTCTACAAAAACTTAATATACAATATTTTATATAGATTGGATTAAAATAATTGAAACCTTTCATCTAATTAATAATTGTTTTTTATGCCTACACAGTTAGATATACAAAGATGTATTGTCAAGAAAATCTATCCATAAATAGGTTATTATTGTATGAAACAAAGTTGAAAAATATTTATGTTAGAAATAAATATAATTCACTTATTCATTGATTTGAATTTATTCTTTATTTTTCATGTTTTTTAATCTGTAGAAGTTCAAAAACCCAACCTCACAAGCCCCAATAATCACCTGCATGCAATAACCTATTGCAAAGTATGAAAGATTAATAGAACAAAAAAGATGCTCTACAAGCCTCAAGCTGAAAAATGCATTAAGAGAATCAAATAATTAGAATGAGATCAATCCTTATGAATGAGATCAAGAAACCCTAAAGTGTAACCTAAAAGGGAAACCCTAGTGTGCACACTTAATGATTAGTTATTATTGTCCCTATGTTTAGCTTAAGTAACTAAAGTGATAAGTGACTTAATTAATTAAGCAATATGATTAAATTAATTAAGTGAAATAAATTATTACTCTAACACACCCCCTTAAGATGAACTTAGGGAGAAGCTAAAACACTATGAAAAGATGCATGGAAGAAAAGATGGGTCTCGAAAACAAAGTCCTGATCAAGTACCCATGTACAAATGCAATGCAAACTAAAGAAAACAAGGTAAAGGACAAAACCTAGTGGGAACAAAACTCCTCTCCAAAATAGAATTCAAAAAACAACTAAGTGATGAAAGATGGAGGAATCCATAAGACCCCCAAAGGACACCATACATCACAAAGATACATGAATTAACCCCCCAGAAGAGAGGAAGAAATAGACCACATAGTCACCCATAATGAAGTAGCACCAGAAAGACTGAAGAAACTACATCTCCTGAAAGAAGTGAGAGGGAATAGGCCTAATGAATGCAATATCTAAAGGTGAATTAGGTGTAGCCCAAGATGTCTCCATAGAATGAGGTGTGACCTAGACCAATGAAGAATTCATAGTAGGTGAAGACTAAAGAAAAGCCTCCAAAGATGAATCATCAACTAGGTCCTACTGCACTAAAATAGAAGAAACCACATTTGTAGTCATAGAAGTATCAACATTTGCAATAGAAGGTGGAGGCGATGAAATGGATGGATCAAGAACTGGATCTAAAGTGCGAACACCAATGTCTAAGTAGCCAAATTTATCCTTTCAATGATGATTCACACTAGAAGTGTGATGAACTATTGTAGGAAAAGAAGTGCCTTCAGTAGCCAAATTTGCAAAGGAATACAACCAAGATAAGTGATCCACCACCCCAGTAGAATTAACTGCTCTACTCTCCAAGTCTCTGGTGATAAATGAATCAGGTGTGAACTCCATAGATCTCCCATTGCCTCCATGTGTGATCTGATTTATGGAAAGAAGGTTGTTCATCAAATGAGGAACACACAAGACATCCTGAAAAGTGTTGTCCCCAAAACTAATAGACCCCTTCCCTATAACACTCATGTATGTATTATTTCCCATCAAAATAGGAGACATAGTGTGAGACTCAAAGGAAGTGAACATAGACTATGAACATTCCATATGATGAGATGCTCATGAATCTAGAAGCCATCTCATTGATCCAAGACCTGCAGAACAAAGAGGATGTCCCTTCATATTTGATGAAGTATGTAAACCAGTTGTGCCCCTTTCATGTTGCTTTGAAGAAGAAGAATGAGGGGAAGGATATGATGCAAACATCGTAGAAGGAAAATCAATCTAATGTTTTTGAAGAAGATACTTTAGCTCATCAATATCCTTCTTATAGAAACTATGTTCTCCATGTCCTTCCCTCTTGCAATATGCACATATAACCTTATCCTTCTTAGATGATTTCCCATTAGAGGAGGAGGATGAATCTAAGGACTCATTTTGTTTCTCATAAGATTTGGAATCCTTTTGTTTTTGTTTCCTGCCTTTGCATGTACAAGCCTTCTGATCTCTAGGATCTAATGATGAAATAAGTGTATGTGATGAAGAGGGCTTCAACTAACCCATGCTAGCCAACTTGGTCTACTCTCAAGTGAGATAAGATGTGAAATCATCAAGAAAAGGCATAGTAAATCTTGTACCAAGTGCATCCCTAGTGGCATAAAAGGTAGATTAAAAAACTAAATAATCTAGTCCAAGCTTAGAAAGAATGGACAATATCATCTAAGGGTCTTCCTTTTGAACACCACACTATGAAAGTTGTAATCAAAGAGACTTAAGCTTTGTGAAGAACAATTGGATGTTGTCAAAATCCCTAGGATTTAAGCCAATAAGCTCATTCTCCAACTAAAAACCTCTCATAGTATCCTGCTTCCCAAACAAAGACTCCAAAGTAGTCCAGATTTGATTGGGTGTAGTGCAAGACTCTAGATGAAAGAGAAGATCTGAAGAAATAGACAAACATAATTTCCCAAAGCCTTATCATATCTATTAAACCATTTTTTCTTTTTAGCAACACCTGTAGATTCAACCTTTGTACCCATGGTCACCTTGTATATCCCTTTGTGCTTCAAATGCATCTCCATTTTTTTTCTCCAAAAAAAGTAGTTGAATGAAGTAAGGGTTGAAATATTATGCCAATCCATGTGAATACAATAGTATATACTCTCAAATAAAAAAAAACTCTTTGATCTCAAAAAAAATGTTTGAATTGCATGTTTCCCAAGAAAATAACCAAGAAAAAATATGAGATCAAATAATAATATCAGATACTTGGTAAATATTCTAGAAAATTTAGGTCTAAGATCTTTGTAGAGCACTGAACCAATTTTCTGACGATATCTCATTTGAACAAAACAAAGTCTGAATACAAAAGTTACGCCTCCCAAAGTGAAAGCAGTAACTTATGACTTTAGAGAACTAAAAAGGAAGCAAAAAAAAAACCAGAAAAAAAAATAGCACCATTGGGATGGCGTTGGAATCAACTTTCCAATGGTATCTCCATTTTCTAAAACGGAGACTGTACACCCGATTTATGCCCAATTTACTAAAACTTCTCAAAAAGGCCAATAAGCCTTGCATGCAACACCTGGGGCTAAAAAAAATTTCAGCCCTTGGTCATATAGTGACCAAGGGGCTGGCAGTAGGAAGCTGGGTTGGGGTCCTAGGCCACTGATGTGACTGCTAGGTTGGGGCTTAAGCCGCCGGGGGCTAGGCACTGAGCACCTAGTCCTCCAAAGGACTGGCGGCTCAGTTGTGAAGTCTATGGGGGCTGAGTTGATGGTGGCGGCAGATTGAGCAACATGCCGAGTGATGGTGGTTGTTGAATGGTTCTTCACTGGTTGTCAATTGGTGGATGGGTTAGACCCGAGATTTTAAATGGCGGAGTAGATTTTCACCTGTGGTTTTGATTTTTTTTTTCATGATTTCCGAGAAATGTTGCCTCGTGAAGCATGCTGGGGAGGTCGTATGGCCTCTCTAGTAATTTTTTTTTTCCTTTTCTTTCAACAACTCCAAAATCGATGAAACGACAGGTGTTTCTAGGGTTTTGGGGCACTTTGATCATGATGGTGATGTTCATTTTGCCCAAAAATGCCCAAAAAAATTGGCTACCCATAGATCTTTTATAAAGATGCCTGGTTGAAACCCTTGCTCTTGAAAATCACTGAAAGGCAATATCCTTCAAAAGATGAATAGGTAGCTACAGATCTAAAGCTTTGATACCATGTAGAATTTAAGAAACCCAACCTTACAAGCCCTTGTAATCACCTGCATGCAATAACCTATCACAAAGTATGAAATATGAACATAACAACAAAGATGCTCTACAAGCCTCAAGTTGAAAAATTCATCAAGAGAATGAAATAATAAGAATGAGATCAATCCTTATGATTGAGATCAAGAAACCCTAAAGTGTAACCTAAAAGGGAAACCCTAGTGTGCACACTTAATAATTAATTATTAATGTGCCTAGGTTTAGATTAAGTAACTAAAGTGATAAGTGACTTAATTAATTAACCAATATGATTAAATTAATTAAGTGAAATAACTTATTACTCTAACATAATCTCTAAATAGGTTTTCATTTTCATACTTAGTTTTCATTCTAAATATATGTGACTATGCTAGATGTAGATGACAAAGGGTATGAGCCAAAAAATATGTGCTTCTTTCCACTTCTTTTCCTAGGCATACGAGGAAGAGTAGGACCAACCACCAAAGGTTGAGTAAACATATGGATGTAGATAGAATTGAAGAGTGTGTAAGATATTAAATCTAAACTAATTTATGTTGTTTATAAATTCTAAATAATATGTCAATATGAGGTTGGAGGGGGGAAGAAGGGGTGGGTTAGAAGTTATCCCTAACTATGTATGGCCAATTTCCACTATGTTCCATAATATGTATCTCACCCCTATAGGGTAACTTTAAGAAATTGTTCATAATATATGCAAGAGCTTTCATCAATTTGATCCATGGATGGACTGATAGTGAATAGAAGTGAATTCATGTAGGAATAAATATGAAGATGGTGTCTGGGCACTTATTTATAGCCTAAATAAAAAGGGTAATGGTACCCATACATATAATGGAACTACATTTATGTGTATTCAAGAAAATATCAAAATAATATACTCATCTATATGTAGATAGTGTACATACAATAATCCCTCTCATGTTATTCACCATACTCATTGGATCAACTAGGGCACTATAAATAATATTCTAGTTCACAAAAATATAAATATAGATGGGGTTGTTTATGTAAATAAGTATGTTGGTAAAAGAGAAATATATGGAAGAATTAGTGACTAGTTCATTTTTCGGTTCTTTGGGTGAAAGGTACATTATACTCACCATATGAAAGGATGTGGAAGTGGAGTTAAAATATAGCACTATATGTGGGAGAGAAAAGGAGATGGGTGAAGCAAGGTTACTTCATTATTTATGTAAATAGTGGAATGTCTTAGGAATATGGTAGTGTATATCTAGATAATATGATTAGCAATAATAGTGAATTTATTCCTTTTGTCATTCATGCTAGGTACTCAAATTTTATTAGATTCTATTTACCTTGAATGATATGATATAGATTTAAATACATTTATGCAATGTGTCCAAGTATTCTCTAGTATTTACAAAAGACCTTTAGATCATAAGAATGTGGAATAATTTTTCATGCCAAGATAATGAATAGCCATAACTTAGATAAGGGTTTGAAGAATTTGGAAGATAGTATGTAGTGGTTTTTTTAGAGGCACAAGAAAATAGATTTTTTATGATCATCTTGTTAATATCATCACTAGAAAAGAGGGCAATTTAGTAGTATTATTCACAACAATGGAAGTATAATTATCAAACAATTTATTATTTATTATTTATATTATACAATATAGAAGGACTTGAGGACATAGAAAGAGCCAATGCGGAAGCCTTGAGCTAGCTAATAGTCTACTAATAATTATGTTAGCCTATGTATAGGTGTTAAAAACTGTTGAACACACAATAGTATTGAGAGGAGGGGTGAATTAGTACTTAAATTTTTTTTCATTCATTAGAAATTAACCAATTAAACTATGACAAGAAGAACACAAATGTACACACCCATAACACAAAATTTATATGAAAAACCCTAAATGGGAGAAACCATGGTGAGCAAGCTACTTGGATCTACTATCCAAATACAACCTCACAATTTATTTTTTTTATAATAGGTATTTAAGGTCTTTAACCCAAGGAATTACACTATTCCCTACTCAATACAACTTTCACAATAGAGGTTCACTACCTCAACACATAATTGGATTATTTCAATACATCAGTTACCTCCAACTCACTACCATTAGTACATACAACTAATTCAATAATCTATGTTTCTTACAAATCACTACATTCAACAAACTTTCTCATTTACAGGCTCATAATATTCTTCACAGTCTTCACATTCACTGTTGATTTATCAAAACTGATCTATGACAAATTTCATGATCAAAAGATATTTTGTAGAAACAAATTCCCACATTATCTACTCAAAACATTCTCAACACACTCATACCCTTTATTAGAGACTTTAGTCTTCTATTTATACCATCTGCATCCTTCAAAAAGGTTCTCCAAGTAAATTACAAACATGTAGTATAAGATATACAATTTACAATGAAGTTAGTTTCAAACACATTTTAATAGAAGTAAAACTTATGTGGTTCATGTTGAGAGATATCCAAGACCTATCCTTCATGAAAAATACATTCAAAATTGGCACACACATCTAAAAACTTCACACAAACAATTCAACATAACAAGTCAACCTGACAAGCAACCAAACTATCAAACTTTTGTGCACTCTTATTGACATTTTAGATCAATTCATGCAAGTTCAAATAGTTCATACTCAAGAACAATGATTCTAGAGACTATAGCATAAGAGAAGACCAAAAAAAAACTTTTGGAACAATCAAAGATTCCAATAAGATTCTATTATGTAGTATATAGCCTTTGGGCACATTATTTATCCAATATAATTTACATAGATTGATTAGACACCAACAAACCAACCTACCAATTTGTTGAAACATGAAGAACACACTGTCATCAATAGAACCAACAATGGTCAACCAAATCATCTGAAACTTGGATTGAGAAGACATATCATCTTCATAAACTTAACTTCAAAACCATAAGGTAATGCAATGTGATACGGCGAATTGCAAAGACATATAGTTCACTCCTTATCATACATTCACTGGAGCTTAGCAATTTCCTACTTTGACAACTTCAAAACACTTTGCGGTAGAAATAATGCATGGATATATAGAATATGTATATCTTTTTACTATGTAGATCTACTCTTCAAATTGTAATATCAAAAATTCATCTTCTAAGGAATGTGGATCATTTGATAGAGCTCCTGTGTAGCCAATCTTGTACCTTAGATAGATTTGAACCTTCTCAACCAAGAAATTTGACATCCAACTATGAAATTTAACTTATGTTGTATAATAGTGTACCAATGATAGCATCCAATAATGAACTTCAATAATATTATATCTCTTTGACATCCAACCTTGAACTATCCTTCAATATGAGTGCATAAGGTATCAACAAAGTGTTGCATTGATGAAAATACCAACAAAGGTTGACATCAATGATAAAAAAATATCCACACATTTTACAATAATCTCCCCCTTTGTCATTGATGGAAAAACCTACTAGATCTTATATTATCTCCTTCCCTTTGATATTAAGGGCAAAGGATAGATGGTCCTCACAAAAACATCTGATCTCCCCCTCTTTATACATTTTTTATAGTTCACTCCCCCTTAGTCCAAAAAGGTTCTTATATTTACATAAGATTCTAAACACTTATCTCCTCTACGTATTTATATATCAGAAAGGTACAAAAACATTTCACAAAATACATACTTATCTTTGACCAAAAGGAAGAATATTCTTGTAGATGGACTCCAGCTAAGTCAAAGAGTTCTACCATTGCTTCTTTGTTGAAGTAGTGGTCTGGATCTGACTCACCATATGGGAATGAATATATTTTTGTTCTTCCAAGGAGGATGGAATATGATTCTTTTTCTCAACTCATTTAGCTCTTGCTAGGAGACATGTTAAAGATGGCAACTTTATATTTAAACCTGCCACAACAATTTCACTTGGATTTTTATCTTGTCCCCTTGATATTACACTTGTTGTAACTGGGAGTGTAGCTTTTAAAATTGTTCCTTAATGGCACCATCACTGTCCTACATTGGATAATAAGTAGCAGCCACATTTTTGAACCACACTTCCATAGCATTGATATGCTCCTTAAGATTTTTGGTGGTAGTAGGCCATTGTAGATAGAAAAGATATAATACCTTAGCCTCCTCAATATGTTTTTGAATATCTTCTATACATTTTTTTAGCTTCTCATGTGCCTTTGAAAATTTCTTGGAGGCTTTTGAGATTCCATTTTTTTGAATCTTCACCTCAACTTCCTTATCCAAATAAACAGAATATTCCTTGAAGGAATCCATCAATTATTTGATCTATTGAGTGAGAGGTAGAGAGGAATCTTTTGCATTGGGAATTTTAGCTTTTAGGATTTTGACAACCTCCTACAATGTCTCTAAACTATCAACCTATTGCTACAAGATCTCTTCCCTTACAATGTACTAAAATATATCACCAAGTTGCAATCTTTGCAATGGTGATATGTTTGACATATTAACTTTCCCATCAAACATAGGCAACTATAGTAATTATAGAGCAATTATAGGTTGAATCTACTTCTGTTGTGTAAGAAATTATTTAATTAAATTACTGGGGGATGTAAAAATAGATTCCCTTGGGGACTCTTGAGCATGTTCTCTAGAATTAGATGTTTCTTCCTTCATTTTTTGGTCCTATTGACCAATGCTCTCTGAAGGAGGTCTATCATGCACAACATGCTCAAGAGAAGCATGATTGTCATCATGTATTTCTTATTCTTCTCTCTCCTCTTCTACTTCTTATAGAATAGTATCATGTTGTGGGTACATCTATGATTGCTCCACATCTTCAGCATTTCTCATTTTCTCAATGATTTTCTTGGTCACTTCACTATTTTTCTTCTGAATTTTATCTTTATTTTTCGTAATCATGAGGATGTACACTCTCTATTTTGACTTAAATTCTTGAGCTTTTTTTAAAATTATTTTATATTTTTATTCCTATTACATGCAAGGACCATTTTTTTTATTACTTCATTTCTTAGCTCAACATCTATTTCAATTTATTTTTCTCATTTATCCCTCAAGACTTGAACTAGATTCTCCAAAGTAATTTATAGGATCTTACCAATAGCCACATTATACTTGATCATATACATTACTATTTCCATTTCAATATTACTATTTTCCTTAGGAGAGATGTATAGATGTAATGAAACTATCTCTTTTAACATGCCATGACTTGCAATCCCATTAAGGGTTGCATCCAACTAGAGAGGCTCATGCAGAGGATTCCCTAGAGGAGTTTTCTTTCTCTTCTTCTCCTTACATTTCCCTTTAGGTTTGGAAGTACCTTCCTCTCCCTTTTTTTATTCCTTCTTCTCTTTTATCTCATCCTTCTATCTCTTCACTTGTTTCTTAACCCTATGATGCCTCTTCTCAACAACTTTGGTTTTAGATGTAACTTTTTTCTCTACAATGGATTGTGTGGATTTAGTGGGCTATGGAGGAGTAGTAGTAGTAGAGGCTGACCTGATTGATCTTATAAGAACATTCTTTATAATATTTTCTTTAGGATCTGAAGTAATGTTCTTTTGAGTTTGGGTAAAGGTTTGAGATGTCATTGTAGTGTACGAAAATCTATCCCTTTACATTTTCACACTTGTTTGGGCCCTCTATAATATCCTAGATGAATATTTTTTTGAAATAATTTAAATTTTCAGCAAGGGATGTAAAGTTAAGTTTAATTGTCATTTAAATACCTAAATGAAACTTATTTCTCAAAAAATGTGAATTTTCCTCAAAGAATTAACAAGAAATCTCACAAACTATGCATCCGAATTGGAGATTTGACTGCCAAGTCAATTTGAAACTTCACCAAACTTAACATGAAAATAAATAAGATAAAAATACATATTATTTTTATAAAACCCATGGAATCAAGGCTAATATAATCAACTGAAAAAAATTTATACACATAATCCCCAAAATAGTGAGCAAATTTGAAGCATGAAATGCACTGGAAGCTCACAAACTTCAGGAAAAACCCACCAAAATTTAGGCCAAATTATTTATTGATAAAATAAAGAGTTTAAAAATAAGCATTAATTATAACCATGGCCTTGGGACTGGAAATGAATTCCTTCAACTCATATTTTATGAAAATCCAAAATACTCCCAAACAAAGTGCCAACACGCACTATAGAACTACACTACCGAAAACCAAACTTCACTAAAGGCACCAAAACTAAAATATGCATGGAATAATAGGTCTAAAATGATTAAAAACAGAAAAATACAGCCAAAAATACTATTTTATACTAGCAACAACAAACTAAAATCAAATATGAGACTATTCACCCCAAAACTCCTAAAAATCTCCTACAATCTACCAAGAAAATACTGTTAAAGGGAAGCCTTCAACACAATGGAAATCTCTACGTGAAATTTCACCAATAGATCCTTTGAACCACTTCCCTTGAGCCTTTTTCCTCCATGGTTTATCAAGCTTGAAGAACTATCTTCATAGGTTTATTAGCCTTGAAGAGAAAGCAACATCTTTTTCAAAAAATAACTAAGTGAATTATCAAAGAATGAATCCAAATTCATGCTTTATTAGAAAATATTCATTTTCCAAGTTGGGAGACCCAAAATAATGACCAACTGAAGATAATCATCTTGCATGCAAAGATGTAACTCCCACCACTGTGTAAAAATAAAAATCATGTGCACCCAAAGGAAATGATAAAATATTTTCATTTCCTACACTACTTCATAAGCCAATAAAAATCCATATTTTATTTTTCCAAAAAGCCACACCCAACTTGGCTCAATTAAATATTTCATAAAAAATTGATATTTAACCTCCCAAATTATATTAATTAACTCACCTTGAGAAACCAACTTTCCCGATTTCACTGCAAGACCTAACTCGATATTTTTGGAAACTTGAATTACTAAAAATAATAATTTTCTATTTTTATAAAATGCAAAAAGAGGGACATTACAAGTCCTCCCTTCCAAAAATTTCTTGTCCTCAAGCAATTTAAATCATGGTGATTGTAAAAACCTTATGCCAAAATGATAAGTCATGCCAAAATACATATTAAACCATCATCCTATACCTGCCAAAAGTTGTAATTCCTGTTATAGAACACTTTGCAAACCTAGTAGCTCTGACTTCTTTGTTAAAATACCATGAAACCAAAAATAATATT
The DNA here is from genome assembly GCA_007115665.2 of Sequoiadendron giganteum. Lineage (NCBI taxonomy): Eukaryota > Viridiplantae > Streptophyta > Pinopsida > Cupressales > Cupressaceae > Sequoiadendron > Sequoiadendron giganteum. The sequence continues at coordinate 360,123,861 of CM021102.1, read as the reverse complement.
CATGAAATTATTTAATATATTCACTCTAATTCCAAATTTGGATGACATTTTTTCCAAGAAATTTTGTAAACTCGCCAAATGCTTCCCACTGAATATATGTGATAGCATGTAATAAATCAAATTTTTAACTTCTCCCAATAATGTAAATCTAGTTTTTGCTTCTATTAAGACTATTATAAAATTAATTGCATCCTCTAATTAATATAAAGTGCATCATTTGGAATTAACAACTACCTCTAACTTCAAAATACTGAAATATACATAGCTAAAATGCACACTAGTAACATTACCTCAACTTGGGAGTCGATACCTTCAACTTCATTAACTAATCTATAGCAAAAAAATATTTTTAGAGGGGCAGCAAGTAATATCATGTAGAAAAAATATTTACACCACCATTTTCTAAAGATAAAATTTACAAGCATTAGTTCATTCTTATACCATTGTATGTGTGCGCTAACACTATGTGTTTTGTACCAAAAATATCAGAAACTTCCTATTGTTACTCAAATCTGATCTTGATGACCCATAGGAATTTTATAATATCCAATGAAACCTTTATAACAATGAATACATAATTTGGAATCAACTACCTCTTTTACCTTCAAAATGTGATGATACACCCTTCTGAAAACAATACTAGTCACTCCAAAATTTGCCTCAGCTTAAAGGGTGTTATATTCAACATCAACAACATTAGGATCTGATATGAAATAGAAATTTTAATATTGAGGAGTAAAATTTAACACCATATAATAACAAATCATACAACACCATTTCCAAAATATTGATTCTACAATCAACAATTCACTCTGGAAACAAACTATGCACTTCTCGAGTCCTCCAACTAGCACAAACTGATCATCCAAAATAATTTAAAAATGAAAGGAGAGAATAATTTTATTGCATCCTCAAATATATTATGTGACTTACTTATTTTCTTGATATTTTCCACCTTGAAACATGCCCAATACAATCTCCTACAACAATCCCCGTAGTGTCTTGGAGCACTTGCTAGAATTGCACTTTCATCGGGCACCTTGTTCCACAAACTTGTGAGGAATTTGATAATGGTTTGGATATTAATTTTTTTTTCATTATGAATATTATAACATTCATTAGATACCTTACAACATAAAATACATATTTTTGATTCAACAACTACTTCCACCTCCATAATACTGAAATGAATATTGTTGAAATGCATAATACAAAAATGTACAATAACAAACTCATACATTACCCCAACTTGAGATGTGTTTTATTCATCTTTATCGATCGGTCTATAATAGAATTAATTGAAAAGAGGGGTGTAAAATAGTGCTAAGGAATAGCAAAATATACTCATAATTCTTCAAAAATCAAACCAAACTTCCATATCACACTATATTGCCAACATTGTTTTGCTCCATATTGAAAGAGTGGACCCACAAGTTTTAAATATGATATGATAGGAGGAAATAAAAATATACAATAGTTCTCATTAGCATCAATCTTATTTATAACATCATCATACTCCATCATTCATAATACCCACAAATCTTCACACAATTTTACTGAGAACATGTAAAACAACACATGCATATTGTACAACATCCATCAATCTTCCCCAATTAAAAGATATAGTTGTTGGATTATTTGACATTAACAATCATAACCTTCTATGAAATTAAATGATATCAAAGTTCAACAAATTGTAACTATTCAATGCAAGAGCTACCAAGGTCCAAGATCAACAATATATCAATGATGCAACAAGTGCATGAATTACCAACCCGAGTAGAAAACCATGATGTATCCATTGTATGATGTGTGATAAACCATGTAAGGGCTGAAAAATATCCTTGAGAAAACATAATATGAAAATAATTCTTACCCATGTTTTAAATTTCCATTAGATAATAAGCATTGGCATACAAAAGTATCATCTCCAAAGATGACCCTGGGAGCACATATCTAAACATTCTCCTTTGTTGATTTTATAGTGGAATGTTAGAATGGAATATATGATGCTCACTAAAGGATAACACATATTTTATTCTCTTATCTTTAAAACATATTTTTGTCCACATAGATTATCCTACAACACCATATTCTTCTACACATGTATGTGAGAAATCAATAATAATAACTACAAAACATGGGTTGATTACCTCCATAGGCCTCTTAGAAGTCTTCACTATTGAAAACAATTATATGACTAGATTTTGGATCACATAAGTCAAGTATGAAATATTTTTAACCCATTGTTCTTTCAACCACATAACCATTTCAGCTCTATGACACATGATATGGAAATCTTTACATTTATTTTGTTCACCAAATAGTAAGACTAATTTCCTTTCCTTTATACTCTTGATGGCTTGTAGAAGTTCATACTTTATGAATCCTTTAACTGTCATCGGACTTGATTTCCATAAAATTAAATCATTTTTATTCATCAAATAATGAACCTCAATATGATTCATTTTTCCTTTACCATGTTCAACCATCAAACAATCCAAGTTTCCTATCACCATTTGGCTATAACTCAAAATATTATCTTCAAGTGTGGTGCTTGGCTTGCATAAGTGTTACAAAAAATGTGAATATTGATCTTGTTGAACAAGACAACTAAGAGGGGAGTGAATCAATTGTCACCAATTGAATTTCCTTAACTATTTACTGGAACTAGATTCAAATACGGCATAAATCACTTATCTATAAATGCAAAAACTGAAAGTTCTCACATAAACACAATAACACCATATTTACATGGAAAACCCAATGAGAGAAAAACCATGGTGAGAATTAACTCACACTATAGAGAATATCCAAACTGATTACAAAAAGGCTCACTTCTTGGAATAAGGCTCACTACTTGAAATAAGGACTCACGATCCGGACTCCCTATCCACATGGCTACAAATCGAATGGCTCACTACCACAAAGATACAAAGTGATGGCTTACTACCAAAAGTGAACTAATGAATTATACCTTTCTTATGCTAGATTCATTTCCAAATGAAGCTCAATATAGGTAGTATTGTTTATCAATAATCACATAATTGTTCTTCTTTGATCACACACTTCTTCTCTTCACAGGCTTCACTTATTCTAATACGTTCTATTCACAACATTTTATTCCTCCATATCCTTCTTGCATAACCTCCAATCCATCCATATCATTCATATCTTTCATATCTTCTGGAGAGACATAAATGCATATATATGTATCATACTCATCAATTAGGTTGGCCAAACATCCATAGAGTATTGCAAACACTAAGTTGGCCAATATCTTCAAATGTTTGAATCATAGTTTGTCACACGGTAGGAATCATACCTAAAAACCAACATACCAGACCACATATAATGGTCATCTTCAATGGGAAATAGCTTTTGGTAAATGATTCATACATACAGTATTGTGTTGACATCAATGACAACCTACTGACATTAATGACTACCATTTGATACAATTTTCAATCTCCAACAATATCCCCCTTTGTAATTGATGACAACACAAGATGTGAAAAATCTAGAAAATTGCTCCCCCTAGAAGCCCTAGAGGGAGGATGCATTGAAAATATAGAAAATAATTTCAATTGTAGTGTAGAAAATTGTGTACTCTTGAAAAAACAAGCAATTTCACACTTAATTTGGACCTATTTTGGCACCCTTGCAATAATTACCCTTCAAAATCACCATTTATAGGCCCCTAGGACCCATTATTTTGGATCTTGAGGCCCATTCCACTCAAAAAACATATAAAATCCATCAAAATCCCAAAAACTCTAAAACCCCACCTCAAAAACATAAGGTGGGACTCATTCACCACCTTGGGAAAATGAGTCCCCTTAGGTGGGACCCATTTGCCAAGGGTGGAAAATGAGTCCCATTTGGGGCCTTTTTCAAATTTGAGAGAGAATCCACCAATTTAATTTAGGTTTTTGATAAATTTAGACCTTTGGTATCTAAATAATGGTAAATTACATGTCGATACCTATAAAAGCAAGCTTTTAAGTCATTTTTATCAATCTTTAAGCACTTTGAGCAAGTATTTTCAAGTATCAAGCATCAAGAATCTTCAAGCAAGTTCTCACAAGAGGACTCAAGTTTCAAGAGCAAGTAAGGTTAAAGATGTGGATTAGCTTTAAAGTTCTTATGCAGGTCTTCGAGCTCACTTTCAATCAATGACTAGCATTATCAAGGGTTGATCATAGATGTCTATGGTGAATCATGATGGATTCTAGGTTGGGGAGATGCAACTAGCCATCAAGCCAATCTTAAAAACTTGTTTTCTAAGCGATTCCATCCTCCCTTATCACTCTAAATTTAGCATAAGGAAGGTACAAGTATCATTGGGATTCATTTGGGGTGATTGAATATCATCACAAGTAAATCATTCATCTCTCCATTTCCATTCTTGCATCATATTCTTTCATGTTAGAATAGTATTTCATCATGTTTCAAATTTCCTAATCTTAGAAACACTTGAGGTTAGGGATTTCATGCATATTTCATTATCTTTATCAAGGTTTAATTACCAAACTAGGGGTTTGACCAAGGAAAACCCCCCATTACCAAATCAGGTCAATTTTTGTTTTTGCAAGTGTTTTTAATAGATTCAGATCGAGAACTCAAGTTGGAAGTGAAGGGAAGGTGTTGAGGTGTAGATCAAAGTTTTAAAATCCCAGAAACGTTGAAAGGGATTGACTCACTAAGAGTGGCGAATGAGTCTCACTATTGTTGTTTGTTAGATCTAGTTGCATATTTTGATACATGTTTTCCCGAAATAGGCTCCCACACAAAAATCTAGATCTAGGATTGATTCGCCCAACTCAATGAATGAGTCCCAGTTGGTCAAAAAGTTAACATTTCCAAAATTTTAGAGTTGTTTCCAATCCCTTTGAGTTTCCAGGTGCACACTATTCATATTTTGTTTTCTTATTTTGTTTTAGTTACATTTCTAGTGCATTTTATAGGTTATTTTGCATACTACACTATGTTTTCAAACATTTTCTTTTCTAGGTTTACACTTGGTGGTGAACCCCTCATTTAACTTCATTCAATCCCCTAGGTAATTCCCTTTGCTAGATTTCAATCTCCTTTAAATTGAAATCTCAAGGGTTTTTCTTGAGTGAAACACCCAAGAAAGAAAATTGACCTCTCTCCGTTTAGGTCCGAAACCCTAGAAGCCCTAGAGGGAGGTCACCATTTTCTTCATTTCATTTTGGTGAACCTACATTAAGAGCATCATAATTCTGATTTGGAGTGCATTTACATCCTATATTTAGCTTGCATTAACATTACATTAAGATTTGCATTGGTTAATTGGAAATCTAGGGTTTTTGTTCTTGCATTAGTAAAAATCTCATTAAACTTGCATTTTTGCACTTAATTTCATAGAAACGTATTGAAAAACTACATTTGCATCCTAGATCTAGGTCACACAACATAGAAAACATAAAAAAAACCAAAAAAATCTGAAAATATTGAAGAAAAATCCCTACTAGGACTCATCCACCACCTTGGGTGGAATAGTCCCAATGCAAAATTTTAGGTGTTGTTTACAAAAATAAATTACTATTTTTTAAGCTTTGTTTTGCCTTTGTTACTTTTTTGTTTCAGTTTAGTTGCTTTCTATTACATTAAAATCATTATAAATAGCATCATTTACATTCATGGCAATTATGGATAGCATTAGACTTTTACAATTTTTATTTTCAGTATTAGTTCCTAGCTCCCTTAGATTAGATTCATTAGAAAACTAAAACTAAAAACTAAAAACATCAAAAGAAACAATTCAAAAAATGCTCAAATTTAGAAAAAGTATACCATCCAAGCCCTTTAGTAGTGATGACCTAGATATGTTAGGAAAATACCTTGAGGAATTCCTCTCACTAGGATCATCCACTAAGCCTTGTTATGAAAAACACAAACCAAGCAAATTTAACTTAACCCTCAAGCCTTTTAGTAGTGATGACTTTTATATTTTAGATGAAACCCTTGAGGATTTCATCTCACAAAGCCCATCCACTAAGGATTTTTAGGAGAAACCAAAAACAAGAGAATTTAACGTAATCCAACCTCAAATTATCCTTTACCCACCTTTGCATAAACCACAACTTGAGCTTACCCTTTATCCTCCTCAAAATAATGTATTGCAACAATCAAGTCATAAAACCATTGCTCATACATACAATACTCAATCTACAACCACAACAACTAACCCCAGCACCCTTACCTTTACCTAATCACATCTTACCTAGTGCTCCTCTTTTAACTTTGCATAGTGGAAAGGAGTATAATCTCATTGAACAACTTAAGAATACTCTTGCAAAGATATCCCTATGGGACTTAATTCAAAATAACCAGAACTATCATAGTATGCTTCAAACATCCTTACAATGAGTTGTGGTTCTTCCTAGTACAAATGAAAATAATGTGTCAGCTCTTATACAAGGAATGAATACAATTAATGTCGACATAAAATTTCATCAACATGAGCTTCCCCATTTGGCATTGAGAGGGAAAAAAGAAGCCTTTATGATCATTGCCCAATTTAATAGAATAGACATAAAAATGACCATGGTTAATAATGGTTTTTCCCTTAATGTGTGCAGTGTGAAACTCTTAGATAGGTTGTGAGTAGACAAATCAATAATGTAATTTGACTCCTTATCCATTCGAGGATTTGACAATGTAGGAAGGCAACTGCTCATTGTAATTGCTTTACCTATTACAATCAGAAAGGCTACCTTACAAACTCCTATTCATGCTATGCCTCATGAACTTTCATACAATCTTCTTTTGGGAAGACCATGGATTCATGAGATGCATGTGGTGCCTTCGAATCTTCATCGTATTATTAAATATGTCTATGAAAACAAGGTATACCAAGTTGAAATGGACCCCAAGCTTGAAAGTTGCCTACAAGTGGAAAAAGGAACTAAAAGTCCTCTAAGCACATTAATTCTAACATCTAGTATAGAACCTTTAAAATAAGATAAGCATGGAATGGAAACAATGTCAAAATTATTGGATGATGATAGGGGTTCCTTGGATTTCACTCCCTTATTTATGGGAGAATACATAATCACAAGAAAAGAAGATGGCAAGCAAAAGCAACCAATGGTCATGCCAACTCAGAACTTGGAAGAACAATTACAAACATCTAACTCCCCTCCTCTTGAAGAAGATACAAGTTATAAGATAACATTTGATGAGATAGACTGCAAACAATCACCAAAGCCAAAAGAAATGGAAAAACTTAATGGGAGATGTTATGAACTTGTGAAGCAATTGTGTTACAATGGTAAAGGATGTGAAAAGAAAGAACAAGGAATTTGAGTTTCTATAGAGCCTAACATACAAGATATAAAGACTAGTTTAGGATATTGTCCTTCTAAAATTATGCAAGCAACAAAACGACCATCATTAAACATCAATACTATCATGTGCAAGCCAAAATTCAACCTCGCAATGCAACATCTTAAATTGCTTTGACGTTGATTTACCACCATCATGGGAGTTTATAATACACCATCTACTTCTCCCAAGAAAAAGGTTACATGTGCTAGGATCAATACTAGGTTGAAAGATATTGAAGCTGAAAGTAATGAGAATGACACAAGTGTAAAACAATACAATCCTAAATTTCCAAAGTCAAATGGCCTTCCTTTAGAGGATACAATTGGCATACCAATGGACATAATGGATAAAGACAAAGTCATTAAAATCAGAAAATTCCTCGATGATGAATAACAAGAAGATATTGCAACCCTTCTTCATGACTTTCCCAAACTCTTTGCTTGGAAGTATTTGGATATGCTAGGAATAGATCCCAAGATAGTGACAAAAGATACACAAGATGAATCCTAAGAGAGGTTCTCTTTTTAAAGGTGAACTTGAAAACCTCCTTGATGTTGGCTTCATAAGACATATAGATTATTCTTCGTGGATCTCAAATATTATTGTAGTCGCAAAACCTGACAATCGTATTAGGATGTGTATGGATTTTTGGGACTTGAATAAAGCATCTTTAAAAGATGACTTTCCCCTTCCTAAAATTGACATGATAGTAGACTCAACTATGGGACATGATTTTTTGTCATTCATGGTTGGATTTTTGAGATATAATCAAATCTTCATCAACCCCCAAGATTAATACAAAATAGCATTTAAAACTATTTGGGGGATATTTTTTTGGGTTATGATGCCTTTTGGATTAAAGAATATAGGCACAACATATCAACGAGCTATGAAACTAATATTCCATGATTACATACATAAGATTATAGAGGATTATGTAGATGAAGTTCTAGCCAAATCATTAAGAAGACAAGATAATGTGAATGTTCTTTAGAGAATATTTGAGCAAATGCGAAAATACAATATGAGGTTGAATCCAAAAAAAACTGTCTTTGTTGTAGATAGTGGAAATTTTTTAGGGTTTATCATGTCTCATAGAGGTATTGAGGTGGATACAAATAAGATTGATGCTATCATCAACATTCCACCCCCTAAAAACATCTCTTAGTTACACACGCTACAAAGAAGAATTCAGGCTATCTATCGTTTTGTCACATCTTTAGTCGATCTCACATTACCATTCACATATCTCCTCAGAAAGGATGTGCACTTTGACTGGAATGATGATTGTAAATAGGATTTTGAGATTTTGAAGGAATATCTCGCAACTCCACCTGTTTTACTACTCGCTATGCAAAACAAACCATTTATACTTTATATAGTCGAATCAGCCCATGCTCTCACAAGATTGTTGGCTCAACAAGATGAAAATGGTAAAGAGCACCTGGTCTATTACATTATCTGAACTATGATAGACTATGAGAAAGATACATAACAATAGAAAAACAATGTTTGGCCCTTGTATTCGTTACAAGTAAATTGCAACGTTAATTTTTGAATGCAGAAATACAAGTGATGACAAAATTTGACCCTCTCAAAGATCTTTTTATTAAAAAATAATTATTCAAACATCTAGGTAAGTGGGTGATGTGTTGACTGAGTTTGACCTAATGTTTGTTTCACAAAAGGAAATTAAGGGTCAAGCCTTGACCGACCAATTAGCTGATGCTCCTTCTCCTTTGGCATTACCTAGTAATTACTCTTTCCCCGATGATAATGTGTAAAATTAATACATGGTAATTATACTTGGATGGATCTAAGTTTAGAACAGGCTCTAGTGGTGGGTTTATATTAATCCCGCTTGCAGGAAAACCTATTCACTTGTCATATCGGTTAAATTTCCTATGTACAACCAACATTGTTGAGTATGAAGTGTTGCTCGTTGGGTTATGTTTTGCTTTAATCTTGGATGCAAAAGATATTATGATATTTTGTGATTCACAATTAGTAATCAAATAAATAAATGGTACATATAAAAAAAAACATGAAAATTTATCCAAATACAAGGATCTCACAATGCTATTATTAGAGAAGTTTGAATCATTCACCATTGACAACATCCCATGAAAAGATAATCAACATGCAGATGCTATTGAAAGTGCATCCTCTCTAATTGAAATTATGAATTTTGTGGTGCTTGGTCACTAGGGTTTAGGACCTAGACAAACAAAATCCAACCTTTCATTGAAGAAAAATCCCTTGAGATTCTAATGGAAAGGTGGTTGAAATCTGGTAAAGGGTGTGTTCTAGGGGATAGAATGACGTAAATAAGGGAATCACCACCAAGTGTAAACTTGGAAAGACAATGCTGGAAAACATAATGTGATATGTAAAAATATGCTAAATGACCTAGAAATTCAAATGAAACAAAATAAAAAGTTGTGAAACTGGAGGTGTGCACCTGGGAAACTAGAGAAGGCAGAATGAAGGTCTGAAACCCTAGAAAATTCACTGTTGAAGCCCATTGGGACTCATTCACCAAGATAGGCGAATTAGTCTAGTGTCGAGAAATCTATGCCAAAATAGGTTTCAAACAAAAGGGTACTCATGTATTTGCAAAAATATTTGGCAGATAATAGTAGTTGGACTCATTCACCAATAGTAGTGAATTGGTCGACTATCAGATTTCTAGAAATTCAAAGTTGTATTTGGTAGCCCTCGATCTTCTCTACTACTCCCAATTCTTATCTGGGTCTGAAACTACTAAATTCAACTTGTAAGTCTTCTCCAAGCTCCTCCAAGGATTTTTCACAATCTTGACAACTGTAACTTCTTTGACAACTTGATGAAAAAATTTCCAATCTTTCTCTTTGATAAATCTGCAACCTAGACCTGCAAATCACATGCAAAGAGAGGTAAAAATGGTTGTGGGGTTAGAGAATGGGGGTTTTCCTTGGTCAAACCACTTGTTGGTAATTAAACCTTGAAATAGAAAGAAAATGGAAAGGAGATTGATGAATGAACAAATGGTGATGTTACAACTCACCAAACCCTTGCAATGAAGTGTTGCAATTATTCTTGAGATGAGCACAATGAATATGGTTCTTGATTCTTGTTTATAGGAGATAGATCTTGAATGCTAAGCTTTCTTGGATCATGAACTCTACACCATAATTGTAAGAACAATGACAAACATAATGGATGTGATCTTTGGCATGATGATTGATCTTTAAGAATGCTCTTGAAATCTTGCTAATTTTCCCTTGAAAGCCTTGAATGTTCTTTCTCAAATGCTCTTGTGAACTCAATTTTCTATTAGGATGAGTAATTTAGTGCTTGGAGGGTAAAATGAGAGAAAGAACCTTGTATTTATACCCAATTATGCAAGAATTATCAAAATTACAACACTACAAGACGACATTAGATCTTGGAGAATAAAATCCCACCAAAGATTTAAATTAAATTTTATTTTTGAGTTAAGGGGGCCTCATTCACCACCTTGGGTGAATGGGTCCTACCTAAGGGGACTCATTCATCCATAATGGTGGATGAGTCCCACCTTAGGCATTTTAGTTGGGTTTTTAGGGATTTGATGTTTTAAATGCCATTTGTCAGGATTATCCTAAAAAATACACCAAAATAAGGCTTGTGGGTGCAAAAAGGGGCCAATTAAAGCATAAGAGAGCCAAATTATTCATGGAAATCCTAGAGGAATGTGAAAGTTTGTTACAAAACTTTGCAACACACCAAATAAGGCAAGGCTAAGAGAAATTATAGTGAAAATAAAGTTAATTATGCTTAGGAATCCTAGAAAAGTGTGAAAGTGTATCACAACACTTTAAAACACCTTCACAAGGAATCATTAAAGTATATTTGTTCACATAGGCCCAAGACCTAATGTGAATGTGTTATCCACATTACAACACTAAATAAAGGCCAAACTAATCCAAAATCTGCAAGAAGGAGCTAAATAGGCACGAAAAATGCTAAGGACCCTTTTTTCGATGTTACACTTATATCACCTCAAGATCCTTCAAAAGATATCATATTTATTGCTCACCCAATCATGAAACCATCCATCGATGGTAAACTTGAAGAATTATTAGAAACAGCTAAGCAAGACTTGAGTGAATAATATATTACATTATTCAACTATTTGAAAGATGATATTATTCCTGAGCCCACAACAGTGAATACCCAACATCACTTGTGAAAAATAGAAACAAAATACATCATTATAGCCGACATATTATACATAAGTTCCTTTAATAGTATTTTCCTTAGATTTCTTAACAAATCTGAAATCCCCATAGTACTTGAAGAGGTGCATGCAGGTGCCTATGGAGGTCATTTCAGAGAAAGATCTTTAGTGCAAAAACTCATTTGTATGGGATATTACTACAGACATATGGAAAGTGATTTATTTACGTACATTAAGAAATTTCATAAATATCAGGAACATAGCAATTTGATTCATGCTCTTACTGCTAAGCTTCATGCCCAAATTCCTATTTGGTCATTCTCAATATGGGGATTGGATCTAATTGGAGAAAATTTTCCACCTTAATCTATTGGCCATATGTTTATAATCACAATGGATTGTTTCATAAAATGGATAGTAGCCATTCCTCTTCAATCCACAACTATTGATGTAATATATCATTTGATATTGGAACACATTATTGATCATTTTGGACTTCCTTCTACATTAGTTTCAAATAATGGAACACCATTTAAGAAAAATGATGTGAAGAAATTCCTCGACGCATTTAATATCTAGCATTGCTTTTCAACTACTACCCACAATCTAATGGTCAAGTCGAAGCAGCTAATAAAACTCTCAAACAAAACCTAAGAAAAATAGTTAATAAACATAACATTGATTAGCATATGCAATTGACATATGTGTTATGGGCTTACCATACTAGTGTCTAAAAATCAATGGGAACAACTCCCTATAACCTTGTCTATTGCACCAAGGAGGTGATGCCCTCGGAGTTAGAAATATTCATGTTAAGGATTTCTCTTCAAGAGGTCATCAATGACGATACTTGCAAACAACAAAGATTGCATTAGATTGACATGCTTGATGAACATCGCATTAATGCTCTCGAGCACCTCTAGACTTATGCTAAGAAGTTTTACAACTTAACCATAATAATCATGCCATCCCTCATGTATTTAGTAAAGGTGAATTGGTCTTGTATGAAAATAAATGAAACGTTAATGTCAACCCAACTGAAAAATGAAAAGTCAATCCTAATTGGCTAGGACCCTACATAGTTAGTGAAAATTATTGGTTCAGTGCATACATTAGAAAAAATGGACAGTACAGCCCTCAAAGACCCTATCAATGTCACACATTTCAATCGGTATTATGTATAATTCCCTTGAATATTATGAATGGTAAATAGTGTTGTTAGAGTTACTGGATTATATTCCATGGGCTTTCACATTGCTTCATTTTTGACAAACAATTATTTTTGTGTCTTGAATACTAAAGTTATTATCTATTTTCCTTTTATTTAATTACTTTAGGTCTCATTCTATTCAATTCTATTCTATGTGTTATGTTATATTAAATCCTTATAAGAATTTAATGTTCCTTAATTAAATCATAAGTGTATTTAACTTAACATAACATACTTCATCATAATGTTGCATCTAAGAGAAACTGCAATAAGTTTTTTGTTAGATCACATAAAGCATGTTAAATTATGGACACATTTATTAAATAATCTTACAAAGGTTATTTAATCGATCACATTGATATTTAACATTCAAACTCAAATAATAAAACATCAAGTGCTCATATATATATATATATATATCAATGTTTTGTGTTTCATATCATCAAATATACAATAATACTAAGGCATGTGGCTACTAGTCTCTCAAAACCTAGTGGTCGGATTTGTCTAGTAGCAGTCTCTTAGGAGACAGTGGTGTGTGATCATGAGCATGATCCACTAAGTGTACCAAGAGAAAAATCTAAACCTTTTATTTGTCCAAGGGCCTCTCTATGTGCTCCTTCTATCTGATCTCTCTTTTCATGTAGCCTGGCTACCTCTGTCTCTAGTCTCTCCAAACATATAGGGGTCTGGGATGAATATACCTCTGGGGCAGCACTAGTTCGGTGGATGCATCTCCTCAAACTCTCATATGTTTCTTGTAGTCTAACATATGGCCTGAACGACTCTGGGTCCTGATCCACAATGGGTGGGGGCACATAGTCTAATTTTGTGGCCTCCTCTTCAACTAATGGGGGAACTATCTTTGCAGTCATCTTTTGATAGAGATCCCTAAAGTCTCTCACAGATCTTGCAAGATAGAAATAATAAAATACCAGTACACATCATGATATATATAATGAGTAAGCACAAGCATGAAAGTATAACAATAAATAATATATAATCACCTATGTCTTTGATAGGTTGTGAGAAATCAGCCTCATCACATGTAGGGGACATGGAGGATGTGCTAGCCTCTCCATGAATGTAGGTACTGATGCTTGTGATCTAGTAATATGAATGACAGAGGACTCTTCCCATGTGTGTCGTGTTGGATCATCATCTACTACCTTTCCACCCTCATTCATGGACTACTCCTCCTCATCATCCTCTTCCTCATCCTCCTCCTTGTCATCATCCTAATCTTCTCCCTCCTGGCCATCATAGTCAGGATTTGCATCCTCATCATAGTCATCATCTACGACATCTATAAATATATCTGCAGCCCTATAGCTTGTCTCCTCGGCTCTATCCTCTACATCATCTCCCTCATCTAGGAGTGGTCCTACATTAAATATCAACTCCTCCATAGGGAACAGGGGAGATAGTCATGATATTATCCACCACTCCTCATAGTCATCTCTAGCATTGATGTCATTTGCATAAGAAATCAAAGGCAAGTTGTGATCTAAATATCCAATGTCATTATGAGCAAAATCCTCTATAGTGAACCATACATTATCACCAAGTCTCTAAGAACTTTGCACCGATCTCTTGAAGAAGGGACATGCCCTAGGTTCTATCTGCAATTGCCCAAACTATCGCATGACCTGATCATAGTAGAAAGGACGTACTACATAATCATGTTTGCCAACCAAAAATCTATCCAAAAGTAATATCCTCATCTATAAAGTGTGATATAGCCACTAAAGCACAAGATGATAAGGTCTCCAAAGGATCTCGTCCTCCTCTAGGTATTCAAATTGCACTCTCCAAAAATGTAAATCACCATACTACCAAAACAATCGTAGAGGATAGTTAAAGGCCTAAGGATACCCCAAGGCTAACAGACACATGAAGTCGATAGGTCTAGTAAAAGTGATATACTCAAGGCACCAAACCTATAGAAGCATACAATATACTATATTTTCCACCTCTCAAAAAACAAATTGACCAAGATCATAATACAAATGAGCTAGGATATAGGACCCCTAGGCATATACTTTTGGTGCTCTATCATCCCTTGTATCAGATGTACTATTCCTCTGTCGAGGTGCAATCCTCGCACATCAAAGATGAGCACTAGTACAATTGTCAACATCATAATCCACCTAACTAGTGGGCCTCGTGAGTATAGAAGAATCACTAATTCTATTAGTGCCCTCACTCTCTCATCATGTACTAGTCTGTTGAGGCAATATTGTGTTTCATATTTCATGTCATGGAATGTTTGCTCTGCTCGGAAGCATACTCACTCACCTCGAATAGGAACTTAGAGTATACAATGTATGTCCTCTAGTGTGATTGCCATCTCACTAGTCGACAGATGAAATGTGCATCTATCAACATCCTAGCACTCTGTTAGAGCCATCAGCATCACATCATGGTACCTCATCGGGTGCATGAGGTACGCTTAGTAAAAACCAATAGTCTGTAATAACTTTGTATCCTCCACTAAAAGAGTGGTGGTTAAATCTCTTAGAAGAATGATTTGTCTACCACCTATATGTTGATGTGAATGGGTGGGCACCTAACAAAAAAGCAAGAATATTCCCTATAAGCAGTCTAATCTCCTCAATTTTTACATCAATAATCATAAAAGTGTAATAAAGCTACTCTATTGTTCTTTCCTAAAGGCCCTAGACACTTTAGAACCCTTTTGGGACACTTCGTGAAGAAACAAGACACTTTGCAAAAAAGTGGGACACTTCACGAACAAAAGGGACACTTTGCGAAAAAGTGGGACACTTCACGAAAAAAGGGGTCACTTTACGAACTTTTTTTCCATGGCCCTAAATCACCTTAAAAATGCATAAAAATAATAAAATCACTGGGTAAGGACAAAGCAAAGGTAGAAGAATTGACTTACCTCATGATGATGTTCATCATGTGCTACCTAGTCCAACAACACATCCACTCTCATAGGCCTATAATCTGATCTACTCAGCATCTTCTACTATTCTTCAATTTCTATCAAGATACAAAAGGTAAAATGGAAAAATAGTAAGAATTTACTTCACTTTTTAGCTCTTATGTAAGTTGAAATTAGGGTTTTTACTACATTAAGGTTAAAAGTGCATTTCAATCAAATCATTATAACAAGTGCTAGAGAGCTTCATTTCTGATGTCATTTGTTGTGTTGGAATCATCATTCAACTCCCAATATCATCAATTTTCTATCATTATACAACATGGTACTTCCAAATGCTCTATGATATGACTTACCCCATTCGGTGTGGCTAGATTGCTTCCTTGATTCCACCTCTGAAAAGCAAGCAGAATAGAGGGGGGGCATACATCTACCCTCGAATGCGATTTCTAGATGGAGGTTTGATAAGAGGATTTTTTTTAGACAACTAATGGATCGTGTTACAAAATGTGGTTCCTAACATTATGGTTTTGTAGATAACTATAGTGGGGGCTTCATTTTCCCATGTCATAATTGAACTCATATGTGTATCCTTTTATGAAACAAAGGTCATCATTTGATTACTTTAGCTTACATATGCATGTAAGGTCATATGGGTGCTAAAGTGGGGGATAAATGTAGTGTAGAAAATAGTGTTGAAAAAGAGGCAATTTCACACTTCATTTGCACCTATTTTGGCACCCTTGCATTAATTACCCTTCAAAATCACAATTTTTAGGCCCCTCGGATCAATTATTTTGGATTTTGAGGCCTATTCCACTCAAAAATCATATAAAATCCATCAAAATCTCCAAAAATATAAAAACCCACCTCAAAAACTTAAGGTGGGACTCATTTTCCACCTTGGGCAAATGAGCCCCTTAGGTGGGACCCATTTGCCAAGGGTGGTGAATGAGTCCCATTTGGGGCCTTCTTCAAATTTGAGCGGGAATTCATTGGTTTAATTCGATTTTTTGATGAATGTTGGCCTTTGGTATCTAAATAATGGTCAATTAGGTGTTGATGCATATAAAAGCAAGCTTCTAAGTCATTTTTATCAATATTTAAGCACTTCAAGCAAGTATTTTCTAGTATCAAGCATCAAGAATCTTCAAGCAAGTTCTCACAAGAGAATTCAAGTTTCAAGAGCAAGTAAGGTTGAAGATGTGGAGTAGTATTAAAGTGTTTTTCCAAGTCTTCATGCTCACTTTCAATCAAGATCTAGCATTATCAAGGGTTGATCATGGATGCCCATGGTGAATCGTGATGGATTCTAGGTTGGGGAGATGCAACTAGCCATTAAGCTAATCCTAAAGACTTGTTTCCTAAGTGATTCCATCTTCCATTATCACTCTACATTCAGCCTAAACAAGGTACAAGAATCATCGAGATTCATTTGAGGTGATTGAAGATCATTACAAGTGAATCATTCATCTCTTCATTCCCATTCTTGCATCATATTCTTTTATGTTAGAACAAGATTGCATCATGTTTAAAATTTCCTAGTCTTAGACACACTTGAGGCTAGGATTTTCATGCATATTTCATTATCTTTATCCAAGTTTAATTACCAAACTATGGGTTCAACCAAGGAAAATCCTCCATTACCAAATCATGTCAAATTTTTCTTTGTAGGTTTTTTTAACAAATTCATATCAGGAACTCAAGCTAGAAGTGAAGGGTAGGTGTTGAGGTGCAGATCTGAGTTTTCAAATTCCAAAAAAGTCGAAGCCAACTAATTTTCCCAGAGTGGCAAATGAGTTCCACTATCATTGTCTATTAGATCCAGTTGCAGATTTTGATACCCTTTTTCCTGAAACAGGTTCTCACACAGAAATTCAAATCTGGGACTAATCCGCCCAGGTTGGTAAATTTGTCCCAGTTGGTCAAAAAGTCAATGTTTTGAAAATTTCAGAGTTTTTTCTAGAACCCTTGGAGGTTTCCAGGTGCATAGTGTTCATATTCTGTTTTCCTATTCTATTTTAGTTACATTTCTAGGGCATTTTCTAGGTCATTTTGCGTACTACACTATGTTTTCAAACATTTTCTTTTCCAAGTTTACACTTGGTTGTGAACCCCTCATTTGGCATCATTTAATCCCTTAGGACATTCCCTTTTGCATATTTCAATCTCCTTTGAAGTAAAATCTCAAGGGTTTGTTCTTGAGTGAAACACCCAAGAAAGAAAATTGACCTCTCTGCTTTTAGGTCTATAACCCTAGAAGCCCTAGAGGGAGGTCACCATTTTCCTTGTTTCAAGGTAGTATTGTATATCAATAATCAATCAATAGTTTTTCTCTAATCACACACTTATTTTCGTCGCATGCTTTTCTTATTCTTATCTATTGTATTCACAACTTTTTCTACCTTTATGTCCTTCTTACATAACCTCACATCCATCCATATCATTCATATCTTTCACATCTTCCGAAGAGACAAATATGAATATCTATCTATATATATATATGTATCATACTCATCAATTAGGTTGTCCAAACATCCATAGAGTATTGCACATGCTAAGTTAGACAAGATCTTCAAATATTTGAATCATAGTTTGTCACATAGTAGGAACCAGACCTAAAAACTAACATACTAAAATACATATAATTGTCATTTTCAATGGGATATAACTTTTGGTAAAAGTTTCATACATACAGTACTATGTTGACATCAATGAAAACATGGTGAGATTAATGATAACCATTTGATGCAATCTTCAATCTCCAACAATCTCCCACTTTATCATTGATGGCAACACAAGATGTGAAGATCCAACAACAACAATCTTCATAAATATTATGATAAAATTATTTGCATTTGTTTCACATGCTTCCTTTATCCCCCTTTAACATCAATGAAAAAAAAATCAAGTATACTATACTGAATGTACAAACTGGTCCCCCTATCAAAATTATTCTACAAGATGTTTTTCCTCTAATTCTTCATCTCTCCATCTCTTCTTTTTATTACAAAAATTCTACAAAGAGGTTATGAAGAATGTTTCCTTACCTCAATCCTTATTTCTTTAAAATATTTCCATGTATGTATCTTCTAGTTCTTGAAGACATGTCTTCTAGGAATTCATTGACAACCTGATGCATAGACAAATATTGTTGTTCTTTGCTATAGAATCAATTGTCTCTAGAAGAGTATCTGGAATAGTAATATTCTATGTGTTGTTCTCAACATCCACCAAGAGACCAAAAAGTTGTTCCAATCTTAACCCAGTTATCTATTTGACTTTCCAAAAGGTCTTCAAAATATTATCCCTCTTTACCATGATGACGACAAGATTAGATTGTAAGGAATTGATCTTTTTCTTTTTCATTCCATCCTTGTCATTAAGAGCATCATATGCTTTTCCAATAGAGTTCAATCCATGCTCAATAGAATCAATTTTTTTTTTATAGTTCCCAATAGAAATAGGCCACCAGAGACAATACCTATATACACTATTTACACTCTTGATACAGGTTTTTAGTTCATTTATACTCTCAGTCAACTTCTTCTATGCATTCCAACATCTTTCTTTAATAGCCAATTGAATTTCATCTGTTTTTGTTGTTCCACTGGGTGACCATTCCTTTAATTTGTCTTCAATTTGTTTGATCAATACTTTCAGTAACATACTTGTCAATTTTCTTCGATCAATATCATTATGAATTATGTAAATTTTCAGAGTGTTTTTAATTTCTTCCTATTCATATGATGGTCAAGACAACCACATATCTCCAATATTCTTCAATCCATCAAGTTTCTCAAGAAATTTTAACACTTTTTCTTTAGTGACATCTTATTCATCATCATCTATTGATACCAGATCAAGTGTTTCTACAATTTTCGTTTCCTTTTCTTCTCCCCTTTCCTTTGTCTCTTGTTTCTTTATTTTTAGAGGGGAACATGAACTGGTTCTTCTTGTTTTCTTCTTTCTAGAGGAGAATCCTACTTCAGATATCATAACCAAGCTAGAAACCAGACCTGAATTCCATGCATTCATTTTGATTTCAAAATATTATTTGCAAACCTTTTATTTTTTAGCTAGATAGTTCAGATATTGATAAACTTGTTTTCCAATAGGTGTAGCTAACTTCCACACAACATTTTTTTCAATGGTAATAAATTTAGAAAATACATGATCAAGCATAAAACTAGAGATCCAAAGAAAAAAGGATAGTTGTCATTATTTTTCATTTTTATATTTTCCATTAATTGATTTCTCAATAATTCGCACAAGTCAAAATCCTCCTTATTCTTAACCATTTTATGTGTAACATAAATGACAATCATTGAGGTAGAACCTTCCCTATTCCTAAAATAAATCTTATATGAGATGACATATGCCACATACCTTATTATTGGGTCGATTACGGTGTGAATTATAAGTTCCCTTTTGATCTCCTCTTACCCTAGTTAGGGCTTTGACCTCATTTTTCTTTACATACTTCTTGACTTGAACAAGTCCATTATTGCATAATCTTGTTATTGTTGTAATTTCTTCTTTCCTGATTTCATAGGTTTTGTCAAGGATCATTTTTTCACCTTGAATTCTACTTAGAATAACCTGAACAATTTCCACATTCAAAAAGTATGGTAATTTGATCCAAATGTCTAATCCCTTGTGCCCTAGATTCTTGACCATTTGCATTTTCTCAACTGAAAGAGAAGTCTCTAGATTCCTAATCTTTTCCTCATCAAATTAGTCAATCTATAACTTAATTAATTTCTATAGTTTGTTGTTACATAGATTGAATGTCACCATTGCCTTTGACTCCATTGCTTCAACCTTGTTCTCCGTAATTTCACTTGCCAAAAACCTAACTCTTTCACTTCTTAGCTCGTTCACTTCAAAAATGAAAATGACTACTCAATCTTCCTTATTATCACTTTTTAGGTTTCATCATGAAAGATAATTTATTTCTCATGAAATCATCATTCATACTTTATTTTGTTAGATCTTTCTTCTGCCAAAGTTGTTAGCCATATTGTAAGATGCACTGCAACCAAAAATGGTTCCACAAATCCTCTGTATTGCTTGTTTTCGACCAGAATTTTCTTCATTGCCTTCAGAATGATAATTTTCATCACATATCCTTGTGTCATCACATGAAATGTCTTATATCGAGTGCTAGATATATTTTTCTATGACTACTCCCCCTGAAGCCATTATTGGATTCAGTTCATGGAAGGGGCATTTGCACTGGGTGTAGATACAAGATTCTCTGATTTGTCCTTCTTCTCAGGTTCTTCTTTATTTCTCCAAATCTTTTCCATTTCTCTTGTCACTTCTTCTAGAATTAACTTGTCCTTTTGTTTTAGATTCGGTTTCTTCCCAACTTTGTTCTTACAGAATTTTGAAAAATGTCGTAGTTTGTTGCAAGAGTGGCACACAACAAATCTTTGATTATGAGTGTTTTTATTCATCTTTCTTCTGCACTAGTTAGCCTTGTGTCTAAAAATATTATATATGTAATAGTAACCTTGGAATGAATGAATTCTTCTCCCAGTATTGAATTTTTTCATCATTATCTGACTTCTACATTCAACATATTTATGTCCAAACTTGTTGCGCACATAACATTGTCTAGTAAAGAGTCCAATATTCTGACTTAATCTATCTTGATTCATCATAATTCTACATTTTATTGCTTTATGTCTGAATTTATTACATGAGTAAAAAAATCCATTAAACGATGGGTACCTTTGATTATTAGGTTGTTAGCTAGGTATCCTATTGGTATTGATCCTTTTATTCTTGCCTTGATAAGTACTTCCTTTCCTTTGACTATTCATTTTGTTGAAGCTTAGGTTGGTTTTGAACTTTATCCTTCTTCCAGTCCTAGACCGCCTTTATCCTTTGTAGGATTCTAATATTAAATCAATTCATCAAGAAATCCTAAAATTATCTTGAATTTGTCTTCAAAACGTTTTGCCTTTTCTAGATCAGATTTAAGAGTTACTACTTCTTGTTCAAGCTTTTCACATTTTTTTGGTTTTGATTGATAATTTCTTTGCTTTTCTTAATTTCTAATTTTGAACAGATTCTCTTCCACCTTTTTTCTTTCTTCAAGTTTCATTGTTAGATTTCAATAGTCTCCTTAGCTTATTTTAGTTTTGATAAACTTCTTTGTGTTTCAACTTAAATTTCTAGATCTGATTTCTTAGATTTTGAATACATTCACTAGCTTGCTTGATATTTTCTTTCAGATCTTCATTCTCAGACTCTGAGGTCTTTGTTCTCAATTATTCATCTAGGTTAGATCCCTTCACCATTTTTTCAACCTGCCAAGATCTCCTTCAAGTTGTTAGACTTATTCCAAAGGACCTTGCTCTAATACCAATTGTTGAACAAGACAATTGAGAAGGGGTTGAATCAATTGCCACCAATTTAATTTCCTTAACTATTTACTGAAACTAAATCCAAATACTACATAAATGATTTATCTATAAATGTAGAAACTGAAAATTACCACATAAATATAGTAACAACAGATTTACGTGGAAAATCCAATGAGGGAAAAAACATGGTGAGGATTAACTCACATTATAGAGAATATCAAAACTGGTTACAAGAAGGCTCACTGTCCAGAAGGCTACAACTTGGATGGCTCACTGCCACAAAGATAAAAAAATTGATGGCTTACCACGAAAATCGAACTGATGAATTACACCTTTCTTGTGTTGGATTCAGTTCCAGATGAAGCTTGGTACAAGTAGTCTTGTATATTAGTAATCACTCAATAGTTCTTCTCTGATCATGCACTTATTCTCTTCCCATGCTTTGCTTATTTTTATCTACTATATTCACAACATTTTATATCTCTATATCGTTCTTGGATAACCTCGCATCCATCCATATCATTCATATCTTTCATATCTTCTGGAGAGACATATATGCATATATATGTATCATACTCATCAATTAGGTTGGCCAAACATCCATAGAGTATTGCACATGCTAAGTCAACTAAGATCTTCAAATATCTGAATCATATTCTGTCACATGGTAGGCATCGGATCTAAAATCCAACATACCAGACCACATATAACGAGGTGATCCCACATATTGGTTTACAACTTTTGGCCAAACTAGACACTAAAATATTTTTTTCTAACTAAATCTTCGCTTTTCAACACCTATAGCAGCTAAACCATGATAAATTTGAAGATGATGCAAACTAGTGATTTGTGACATTTGTCTATAGATTCTAAATTTTATTTTTCAAAATTTTTGGAATCAGATTGCAATTTTTTTTCCATCTCCTTTGAAAACTATTTTTTTTCAGTAAACAACATTTTTGAGTGATGCTCACTGTATACAACATAATTTTTTTCCATGAAGAATAAAATTCTATTTTTTCAAATTTAGATTTGTAACTATGATATCTAGTGTTTACAATTGGTATCATAGTGTTTTATTGTATATTTTTTTCTTAATGAAGTTTTGAAGTCAAACAAATTACAATTTAGTCATAGGCGGACCATATACAACATAGCTTTTTTTGTTGGATCAAGGACTTCAATATCTGGTGCACTCATATTTTTTAATTTAAAATTGATAATCTGCTATTTTTCCACATGTGTAGAACATGGAGCTTGATTTTTCGGTGAAAAACCTATGTTTAATAAAACTAAAAGCCAAAATACATAATAAAATAAAAAAATATTAAAATTATATTCATTGGATAGCTCATTGTGAAGAATACCATCATCCAATTGGGTCTGTGAAGTCTCCTCCATTTTTATCCTCAACCCGAGCTTTGAAACGTAAAATTTTGGACTTTTTTGGTGCCTAAGGGGGAGAAGGGGGGAAAAGGAGGGTTTAAGTGAGCCAAGGGGGTTTACTCAAACCCCCAAAGTTCGCTCAAACTAGGGTTTGCTCGAACTAGGGTTTTCTCGAACCAAGGTTCTAGTGAACCCCCTTTCCACCTTTTCTTTTAGTTTTTTTCAAGGAATGGTGGGCACCATCATTAAATGGGTTTGCTCAAACCAAGGCTCTAGAGAACCCTCTTTTGGTTCACTTGAACCAATAAGTTCGTTCGATTCTAAAAAGCCAAAAAAAATTGCATGGGGTCATTTTTTGTAACTTTTCCTTCCTCACTCGAATTCTAAACCACTTTTGTGGGTTTACCCAATGGTCACTTCAATGGGAAATAACTTCTGGTAAACGATTCATACATACATTAGTGTGTTAACATCAATGACAACCTATTGACATTAATGAAAACCATTTGATGCAATCTTCAATCTCCAATAGATCCTTCTTAAAGTGTTTATAAAGCATAAATAACAATATATGAATCCTCATAAACTTATTTACATTCCAAATGAAACATATGGAGAACTTAGTAGTCTCTCTCACCCTTTTAATCCTCAAGAGATTCCCTAGATCCCACATTCTTATGTACAAACAACTTTGAACATTAAAATATCGATCTCTCCCTTTTGCATGCTCTCCAACATGAAAATAATTTTGTGGTAACATAGAAAGTGAAAAATCTGAAATATTTCCATACCTTTGGCTACAAGCAGAATGCTCATCTTCATTTTCCAAAAAAAACTTCATTGCTAAATCTTTAAAAATTTTATTTTCTTGATCCAAAACCCATGAATTCACTTGATTATAATAGAATAACATAACAATATACTCATAGCAACCTATAAGAAATTGACCCTGTTGCATCTTGGTGAAATATTTTAGTGATCTTCCTCAGGGTTGTATTGTCTTGTAGGTCTCCATGTCATAGTTTTAGAATTTAATCAATAAAATATGATGCACCAATATATAAAATCACCACACTTCCATGGTCTCTTCAATGGGTAGGAATAGGTTTGATGATATGAGGACTGTTGAATAGACAAGAGAATTAAGAGGGGGGGTGAGTCAGTTGTATCCAACTAAAACATAAAAAACCTCAACAATAATCAGATCCACATGTATTCATTAAACCCTTGATATGTTATAATTTTTAAACATGAAATATAGATAAAATAAATCGAAACAACACCATACATAAGGGAGCACCAGATTTACGTGGAAAATGCTAGGAGGGAAAAACCATGATGAGGATTAGCTCACAATATAAGTAATTGTAAAACTAATACAAAAAGGCTTACTGCCACAATAGGACACACTGTCTAGAAGGTCTCACAGCCCAAGCTCACTATTGGAATAGAAATAAGAAAGAAGATAGAATGTTACATAAAGAACATGATATCCATGCAATAGAGAATCCACCACAATAGCTCCAACAACACTCCCAACTCTCATGAGATTAAGATGCCTTTAGCTCGTGACATTCATCAATCTTGCATTATAGCTCGCACTACATTTTGCATCGATGCACTTAATTTCACATCACAACACTCAAATCTATTCCACACTTCATCTTGCATCAACCCACCTTGCATTTATACCATCCACAACTAGAAAAGTATCTTTAGGTCAACTACACACACCTTACATTTTACAAATTCAAAAATAGGTTGGCACTAAGCATTCTCATGATGGATAGGAATGAAAGTGGACCAATACAAAACTTAATTGGGACCCAAATCAACACTCAGATTTCATGCTACACCTTCATCAATACTAACACCTTTGAAAGTAGTGTAAACACTAGGTCAACCATTACCTATGCAAATACCATTAAACTTTGAAGTGCATGCTTCCTCAAATCTAAGGATGACTTGAGAACCACACCATGCTTCTAGAAAATCTATAATAATCTACAAACCACCCGAGATCTAAAAAATTCTTTGCACCAACTCACACCTTTAGAATGTACAAGGCCAATACACTCAAACTATGTTGCCAAACACTGTAGCTCTAAAAACCATCTTCCAGAGTATAAAACCTCAAACCTACTTGAGTGAGGTAAGTTATGAATACCATAGACCCACTTTCATAACCACAAATCCTAAAGCACAACTATAGAGAAATGTGGAGTAAAAAAATTTCTCCTAGACACCTCTATAAGCAACACTACAAATCTAGTTCACACAATGGTGAACATAACTTCTTCTACACATCAATCCAAAATCCCAAATTTTGGATATAGAAACTTTGAACACCTATAACTAGGATACCCAAACCACACAAGAATATCTTCAACCCAAAAGAAATGTGGAGCGGAACCAAAACACCTCTACAACACCCTGTTTCCTCTATTTTATCAATTTTCTCAATATCCTCAACATCTTTATCACTACCACAAAAATAGCAAGAATTTTATCAAAGCAACACCAAAGGTTAACACTAGTAACTTAATTGATGACAACATAATGTAAATAATTGAAGCAACAATCTCTCTCAACCACTAGATAATTAACACCAATGAAAACACAAGCTTGTTGACATCAATGACATCTTCATACTTGCAACATGGACATGGTATATATATTGGAGATAATGTGGGCCATGTGCAAGCAATGTTCTCAAATAAATATACTTGGAGAAGGGTACATGTCATTAGGCTCTACATCTCATAGTGTACATATCGACCAAGATCATAATAAAGGTACACTAGCATGCTTTACCTCTAGGAAAATATGACATGTTATACCTCTATAACCTGTATGGTGCATACAAGGCCCCCACATAGGTGTGTCTCATCCATGTGCATTTATTTTAATTTCTATGGTTTCAAACAAGATGTAACAAATGATGGGGATATATGCATCTCTAAATATAATCCATTGTAGCTGTATTTGACCCTTGATATCATTTGGCGTAGATCAACCAATACAATAAATTTGGTCATCTAGGACATCATTTAGAGTCCTCTCCCCTCAAAGCTCATGTTCCTACCCTATATGGGTAATCACAAAATATAATACATGTACTCAAGTGTCATGGTCATCTCTCTCATGAAATTATAAAAGGTATAGGTTTTTGTGTCCCATTGCTCCATGAGTTTCATCAACATAGTGTCATGGTACCTCATGGTAGGCATGGTGTAGACCCAAAGTAAACCAAAATCTCTAAGATTTCCCTACTCTACTACTAGAAGTAGTGAGACATGGTCATTTAAAATTTAGTATACATGACACCATGAGTGCTCTCACATGTATTTGGTATCTGTCAAAATTAAAATAATTTCATTATTAGTTCAATCATCAAAAGATAAATAAATTTTGAAATAACATTATAAACTCTAAAGTAATCATGTTTGGTCAGGGGCACCATAGTTGGACTATGACCAGATAATTTGGTAACCCTTAAGGAGTTCTCATCCTTTCACTATCCTATCTTAGATTGACTCATAGTGGCATTAAACATTGAGACACGGTTCACTCAATTATCATGGACATCCCTTTAAGTGAATTTGATGATGAGTGAGATGCACCCTATGTCTGATGTAGATGATTTCAAAGTGATCATTTCATATACTAGGTCATGGGGCACTACACATCCAAATATTGTGTTTCCTATTGGTCATCCTACTATAAATCTAAGACCATGGCAATGATTTTGTGAGGAGAGGAGGAGGATGATGGTGATGATGATGATGTAGATATAGATGAGGAGGAGGAGGACCATCTGAAGACAACATCAAGAGAGGATTCATGATAGAAGGAGGAGTTTGGTAATGCCCCCAAGGAGAGACCTAGGTCTCACCCTTGCCTATCACAAGCACACTCTACTACACAAAAGAGATTGAGTGTATATGAGAATGGGGAGAAGAGTAGATTGATAGATACCATGCCATAGCCACACAAGTGAGCTCATACATAGCTACAATTATCTCATGCATGAATCCCTATTAGCAAGTTGGCAATCTAGGTGATATGATATGTTTTTATTTCTATTTTATAGTATACTATATATTTTTCTTAATATTTTGATTTAAATTTATATGATGATGTATATGACATGATTCCAGGTTTTTCTCTTTACAATTGGAACTCAATATTGGCTTGACTATATGGGTTAAATGATAGCATATATGATTCCTAATGTGCAACTACATTAGTTGATGTGAGATGACTATAGGCCAAAACATATCATAGGGCATCGTGTAGATTTTTTTGAGTTAATAACATAACTAAGATCTACATACGATGAACTAAAAGAGAGGGATCGAGCTCCCATCAATGATCATGTATAAATGATCCTTCAAGTCAAGCTAGATAGAGTGTGATCTAAGATAGATTGACTTCATTAATAATATACAATGGTAGTAGAGGCCAATACATATCTTAGAAGTGATATGAAGGCTATATATGCATGGATTATCTCTAGGACCTACTCACATTTATTATCTCTCATCGAGCACCACCACTAGACCTTGAAGGTTCTAATAGCCAAAAACCTATATGATGTGATATATGGACACTACGATGTATATATGAGAAATTTTATTTGTTATGCCTATTTTTTATGGAATGTGATTTAACTAAGAAAATGCATAAATGTAATTTAAGTAAGAAAATATACTATGCTAAATGAAGCTTTTATATGACTTAACTTCTTTGTCATATTAGATACACCTATTATTTAATGAAAAAATATAATAATTATTATTTATTAAATACAAAAATGATCCAATTGAAACATGTGATTGATGTGTGCTAACTAAAAAATATAGTAATATTGCTTAATTAAATACCACATATCTTTCCTAGTAGTACACCCATGTTGAAAAAAATACCATTATAATCTAATTTTAAGAATTAAATATTATAATAATCTAACTAACATGGTACACAAATTACTTAATTTTATGCTAACAAGTAATTATAAACATTCAAAAATTACTCTAGAATTCAAGACACAAATATTTGTCTTCAAAAAAGCAATACAAAATTAAATAGAAACATAAACTTATTTATCTAATCAACCTTCTCTAAATACTAGCATATCATTTAGAAAATGACATGAAATGATTCTAAGCATAAAATCTGCATAAATGTATCGCATTAATAGGTTCTTTGAGAGGTGTACCATCCATCATAGAGAGCTTATATGCACTCAATCCATATACCTCTATGATGATGTAAGGTTCTAAGAAATTTAGGTTAAACTTTTTTTTCCCTTAGTGAAGCATTCACATTGTAATGATTTTCGTAAAGAACCAGGTCACGAATTTTGAATGACTAATGGATACCACTTTCATTATATTTATCTTGAAGACCTTTTTATTAGGCTTGCATATTTTCGAGAGCATGTATACATTATTCATCGAGCATCTCAATTTGTTGAATTCTTTATTCTTTAGAAAAATCATCATCTAGGATGTCATTGGGAGAAATTTATGATGAAGGAATCTCTTACTCTAAAATTATAGCCACATCAACACCATATACAATATTGTATGGCGTAGTTCCCATGGCTATACAAATACTATACTTCATAACCCCTATAATACATAAGAGAGTTGAGTGTGCCAATATTTATTGTATAAAATTTTATTGTAAACTTATTCTATTATTTTGTTACAAACATTTTCTTTACCATTTTATTGTGTATGGTAAGGTGTAGATAAGTTATTTTATATATGAAAATTTTCAAGTAATTTCTTCACTTATGTGTTCTTGAATGACCTACCATTATTTGAAACCAAAGTGGAAGGAATGCCAAATCTAGCCATAATAGTATCAAGAATGAAATGATAACTTTAGTTATTTTGGATCATAGTAGAATCACTTCAATCCATTTCCTGAAGTAATATGTAAATATTATAATAACTATGTGTCCCTGAGAAGAATGAGAAATTTACCAATAATATTTAGACCCCACACAAAAAATGGCCAAGGGGAAACTTGAGAATGAAATTTTGGGGTGGGAACATGTATCAAATTGTAATTGTTGTTGACATTTAGGAAATTTATTGGAAAATGAAAAGGATTCATGTTCCATGTTTTTCCAATAATAACTAATACAAAGCAATTTTTAAACCAAAGATTGACGACCAAAATTTCCTCCACAGATAGATCTAAATGGGTTTCTCAAGGGAAAAGGGGATATTTTATTTGGTAAGGCAACAAAGGAGTAGACCCTTATATGCTCATTGATATAAAGTGTTAGATAAAATGATGTATCAAGCTATGATTTCTTGAATACGAGAAAAAATCTTTTTGGTAGCAAAATTGAGAAAGGTATTATCACATAAATATTGAAATAAATGGGAATACCATTCATCTAAATTTATATTTTCAAAAATGCTCTATATTCATTAGTGTTCTCTAAACTTTTTTGTTTTATGAGATTATGAATTATAAATTTAAAATCCACATATGAGTTATCACTTGGATATACGAGATGAAACATTTTCCATTGCATTTGAATGTTGATTATCCTTCCATGGAATATTGTTTACTGTGTATGGAGAAAAATATTTTAATATGGATAGTTTCAAGTCACAATATTAGGATAGTCTATCTTATTTTTCTTGATAAGATCCATTTATTTGTTTTAAAATTAATTTAGAGTCTCCAACTATATGAAGATGGTGAATATTAAGAGACAATATTACATGCAAACTAGTGATAAGAGCTTCATATTCTACAATGTTATTAGTGCGTAGGAAATTTAGAGGGTAAGATAAGGTAATTTATTTTCTTGAAGAAGGTAAGAGTATAAAACTCAAACCATAGCTATTTTAGGATTTAGAATCATAAAAATATAAGTATCATGTCTTATCTTCTTTAAGCAAGATAACATGATGATCGAGAAAAATCTCTTAGTTTGGTAAAGCAAGTGGTGAAGGATCCTTAGCTAGGTTCTTACTCATTACTTGAACCTTAAATGCATTTAGAGAAATAAACTTAATATCAAATTCTATTAACAACATAACCCATTCAACAAGACATCCAGATATATTGCGTTTTATGAAAAGGTGTTTTTAATGGATCAAATTTTATAATAACATGAATTTCATCATTTAAAATACAATGTCTTAATTTATTTGTTGTAAATAGAAGATATAAACATTGTTTTTTATTATGGTGTAATGAACATCATAGTCAAGTAATGTATGACTAATATAGTAAGCAGGATGTTCTTTACCATTCTCATTATGTTGCACTAGTAACATAGCAAGAGCATTAGATGAATTAGAAGTGTAAAGAAGAAAAGTATGTCACAATATGGTTGGTTCTAAAATAGGAGGATTATCAAAATATTATTTTAAATTTTTGAAATATTTTTAACATTCCTAATTCCATTGAAAATGAGAATCCTTCTTGAGTAGTTGTGCAAAGGGGAGATCTGATAGTAATGAAAAAAATTAAAGAATGGCTTGAATTTTCCCTTGTAACATACAGAGTTGAGAAATATTTTTAGTAGGTGGTATGTTGACTATGGAAAAAAAAATAAAAAATTCCACCTCAATGCCATAATTTTATATGATAAATCCTATTATATTTATGAATAACATGAGCCATAAGATCAAAAAATGAATCTTATTTCTTAAAAAGAAAATACTTATAGAATGAATCATTACAAGAGAGAATGAATGCTTTAAAAGAGAAACCCTAATGAAAAGGGATAAGATCATGAAAAGTTTCAACATCTTGTGTGATGAGACGAATTGATATAATATTAGCTCTTTAGTTAACATAAATAAAGAATTAAATTAACTAATAAAGAAAACATAAGTTTAGCTTAGGTGCATGAGAATTAGAATAATAATTGATTAAAGTAATTAATTATTCTCTAATACAAGATAACTCTAACACCCCCCCTTAAGTGTAACTTAGGGAGTAGTTAAAAAATTCTAAAAAACAATGCATAAAAATAAAAGAAATCATGAATGGGTCCTGACAACTAGGCCTGATGAGGTACCCAATACAACTAAAATATCTCTAAAAAATGGAGAAATGGTGAAAACCTTGAATGAGAAAACTCCACTCCAAAAATATATGAAAGCATGTAAAAAAACATGAAGGAAGGAAACAAATCCTCATGGGAAAACTCATTAAAAGACTATTGAAGCCACAAAACCTCTTGGTTGGCCAAAATTGTTGCACGATACTCAACCTATGTGGCTGATAATGCAATAGTAGATTGCTTCTTGCAAGACCATGTAATAGGGCCAGAACCAAGGTAGAAAACAAATCCAAACTTGTACTTCCTATCATTGACATCACCAACCCAATCTGAGTCAATGAAGCCAAGAATCTGGGAATCTCCATGATCTAGAATGTTCAATGAGATTTGATGGAGCAGTTTGAGATGATAGATCTCGGCCTTCTACACTACTTTCTTATTTTATAGGTTATCGGTCTTCAGATGGGATTTCCATATTTCAGTAGAAGTATGCTCTTGACATGCTTCAAATATTTGGCATGCTTTATTGAAATCCTACCCCCGCACCATTCTAGTCAGGTGTTTTATTGTCTTCCACTTGTACTACTCCTTCAGTAGATTATACATTATATAAATAGTTGGTTGGTAGTCTATTTTACCTGACAAATTCATGTACTAACCTTTCTTTTTCGGTTGGTATTGTCTCTCGATTCTCACATGATCCACATGAGATCATTGGAAAGATTCCAAACCATGAGCCATAAGATCAAACAATGAACAAAACACCTTCCACCCAAGAGCTCTACAAAAGAAAGATTTTCTATTTCTTGAAAATAAAATACTTATAGAATGAATAATTACAAGAGAGAATGAATTCTTTAAAAGAGAAACCCTAATGGAAATGGATTAGATCATTACAAGTGTTAACATATTATGTGATGAGATGAATTGATCTAATATTAGCTCTATAGTTAACATAAATAAAACATTAAATTAACTAATAAAGAAAACCTAAGTTTAGCTTAAGTGCAAGAGAATTAGAATAATAATTAATTAAAGCAATTAATTATTATCTAATACATGATAACTCTAACAAATCCTCATAATTTTCTACTATCCACACCAAAGATAGATTTTCAAGAGTTCAAACACATGTATTTATGAATTAACATGAATATTTGACAAATAATTTTGATGTGATCTTGGTATGAAATGGATTTGGCCAAGATATCATCAACATAATATTTTAAAATATTGTGAATGAAATCATGGAATATTAATGTCATAGCTCATTGATATTTTTCTTTAATATTTTTTAATCCAAATGGCATAACTATCAAACAAAATATTTCATGCGATGTAGTAAAAATAATTTAAATTGACCTTGATTGTTAATGAAGATTTGATCAAATCCAAATAAATATCCATAAAGGAGATTAAACCATTTCCAACCATTGAATCTACAATCATTTGTATATTGGAAAATAAAAAAACATCTTTTAAATATTCTTTATTAGGGTAATGCAATTCCATGCACATTCAAATACAATTCTTGGGTTTAACAACAACCACTATGTTTGATATCCAAGGTGAATAGTCAATAGCGCGAATAAAGCTAGATTGTAAAAGATTTTAAATCTCAACCTAAAGACACTTTAGGATTCATCTTACAAATATTTTTTCTTACTAGTTTAGCACCATCTTGCAATCCAATTTTATGTGTGACCACCTTAGGGTCTATACAGGCACCATATCAAAATAAGACTCATAAAATAATTAAAGAAAATCATGTACACATGAAGAATGCTCATGTTGTTCATTATAATCAAGAAAATTTCCAATTATAATAACCTTATCTAGATTATATGTGTCTATTGGTACACCAATAGTATCCCCTACTAGTAGTGTGTTGTGGTATGACACATCAAGAGGATTAGGGAATTTTTGGGGGGATTTCTTGAGAATCCTCCATATCATGTAATACACAAGTTTCTTTCCCAAAGTATTATTCAACATTTAGACAATAAAGATATCCACGATCATGATGATATGGGATAAATTTATCATAAACTCCCCAAGATTCCACTAAGGATTCATTGATTGGGAAGACATAGAATGATATCTTTTCATTTATTATTTCTCTATAATTTTAGGATGAACTAGACTTAGAAAAATCCTAGCAGAGTCTTGTATTATTAAATTCATGTGTTAAGAGGCATTCTATTAGAAGCTTTGGTGAGATTTGAAAGATGATATCCAAGACTAATTTCCAGTCCTCATGTATTTAGTTCTAAAGGGGCATTAATACCATGTTCCTTTAGAACATAACCAATTCCATTATACCTGAATTGAGAAAATATTTTAAATCCTCTTCCATAACTCAATTTTATTTCTTTTTATGTAGGTGGTTTTCATAATTTTTATCATCAAAAGTAGATGTTTAACTAATATCATTTGTTGATTTATAGGAAGTGGTTACATTGGTGAAATTTGATGTTTTAGAATAATCTTTTGGAGATTATGTGGATGGCACCAAGAATTATTTTTGCTCTTTAGCCTTTGATGGTGATATTTTATACTCCCTAATGAAGGTAGGTGTAAAATCTAACAAACCCTAATATTCACCAAATACCTTAGCCGTGGGTCAATCATAAACCTCAATGTCCTTGTCATTGGAAGATATTGCTTCCACTTTTGAAGATGGAATCAAGCTGTCAAAAGTTTTATGACTAGGATCCTTATGTCTTGTTTTAGTTTGTAAGAAAATTTAATACTTTTGATCCACCTTTATCATATAAATTCTATTATTCTATGTTTACTTCATTATTTGGTTGAGCATAGAAGGAACTCCTCCCATGGCATGAATCCAAGGTCTACCAACAATAATATTATATGAAAGAGAATCTTGCATGACATGGATAAGGGTAGTTAAAACCAAAAGACCTAATTTAAAAGGTAATTTAATTATTCCTAATGGTTTTCAATCAATTTTATCAAATTTCTGAATAGATAGAGTGCCAGGTTTAATGAGAGATTTATCCACACCCAATTTATGTAAAAGAATGATGCTACAAACATTAAGACCCAATTTATTATCAATAAGTGTATTCTTATCCTCATCTTATTAATAATTATGTATATAATTAGAGAACCATATTGCATTTGAATTTTGAGGGAGAGTAACTCAATGTGGTGGAAAACAATGTCCAATTTTGTTGAATTTAATTTGTCAAGAAATTTTGCTATATTTTTTGAATTAATAGAAGGTCGCACAACAATATTTTGTAAATCCTATTCGAGTGTGCTATGATAGATAGGTGAAGTTTGAATTGTCCCATAATGACATCTTAACTAGAGTAGCACAAAATTATTCAACAAGATCATACTCCTTACAATTATTTAGGTGAAAATGAGTTGCAAGAGGAAGAATAGGCTGCAGGAATAAGAATGATGAAGGAATGACCAGATTTTTTTTACTTTTTTGTTGTTTAAAGTATTAAATTTATGAGAAAATACATGATAATGAGGTTTTTGTGATCCATTTTGTTGTATATGGTTGTGCTTAGTTATTTGTCTTACAAAATTTAAGATATGACCAAGAGATTCTTGTTGGTTTGAAGGAGGCCCATTAATGAGGACAAGTTGAATTTGTTGTTGAGGATTATTAGGACGTAAAATAATCATTTTTAGTGTTATTGAATCAATTGCATTTATTGATATTTTATTTATTGAATTTTTAGGAGTCTTAGAGTACGATTGACATGAGATTAAGTCATGAAGGACTTCATCTAACTTATCAAAATCATCACTACTAAAAGGCTCATCAAATTCATGAAAATCTTGTAGAAAGAGAAATGACATGATCAAATGACTTTACTATCTTCGGGAAAATAGTAATTTATTTAAAAATAAAAAATAAATTACCACTTACTCTAACTCAGATTTTCTATGATTAATGCTAATGTTGCACAGATTACAATGATTAATTCTAATCTAAAAAATAATCTAAATAAAACAATAAAGAATGAAATACGTAAACATGATTATACCAAAAAAATAAACTGGAAAGCTCTCACCGAATATGCATTTACTTCCTCGAATTATCTCGATTGTCCTTCTCCATTTTATTGTATCCTCATTCTTGCCCTCAGATTTTTGTGTTTGATGCAACCATAACTTTGTCGCGTTTCTAAGCAAAATATCGAAGATTCATTGTCTCTTCTCAAAAGTATTGATTTCAGGAGGAGGAATAATGATGATGATAGGCCTTTTTATATATTTTGGGTTTTCAAATGATCGGCTTAGATTTGAAAGAGAGATCAACGATCGAGATTGATGAATGTCATGCAATGGGTGTTTTGTGTTAGATAGAACGTGAGTTAGGAAATTCTGAAGGATGAAGATTAAATTAGAATGATAACTTAATCTTGTGTCAGGACTGTTCGAAAATAGAAAAGAAACAAGAGTTCAAGATCTTAATCTTCAGTTGAGAGTCTTCGAAAATAGAAGAAATAGACTTTGGATGAAAAAGACAAAGTTAGAACTTGAAGACTAAAGAGTTTGAATGTATACATGAATTAATTAATTAATTAAAGATATTTAATTAATAAACACATTCATGCACATGAGTTAGAACTAGTTGACTGACTGGTCGTGACAGAGAGTCTCCTCATAGAGACAATCAGATATTGAATTTGGAGATAACTGGTGGATTTAGAAATAGATGTTGAGTTAGATGGTGAGTGAATAATTAGTCAATTGGATGACAAAAGAATGTGACATAAACCTTTAATTATGAATTAAATGTTAATTTAATTCAACATTCGAAAATGATATGATTTAATTAAATAAATAAAGATAATTTATTTAATGTGACTGTTGAAAAGGTGGAATCGAATAATTAAATAATAAATATTTAATTATAGTTGAAAAGGTTAAATTGGGTAATGAAACAACAAATATTTAATTATGGATAAAAAGGGGGTTTAATTCAATAATAAATATTTAATTATGAAAGAAGAATTAATTAGTTAGTGACATAATTAAATAAACATGATTTATTTAATTAATCAATAGTTGAATAAATGAATTAATGAACTTAGTGAATTAATTAAAAGGGATATTTCAATTAATAGAGGAAATATGTATTAGAAAGGGTAATTAAATAATTGACATTATTTAATCATGACCATGGATATTAGAAATTATGTCGAAAGTGGTACTCGCAGGCCTAGACCAATTTTCTATGTCTACTATTTTCCCCTCTTTGATACAATGTTGTTTTGGCATTGTGTCAAAGAAAATATGCCCCAGCATGAAATAGGTTAGGGTATGCCCCCTCGGGAAAATTGACAATTTTTTGAAAAATTTCAAAAAAATTAAGAGATATTCCTGATAAGTCAAAATAATAGTCAGAAATGCTATGGAGTTGACGGAATTGAATTTGGAAGTGTAGAGACATGTACAGGTTAGTAGAAGTCAAACGTTTACGCAGCCAATAGATAAGGTAAGAAGAAATTCCACCCAAACCCTAGGTATAAATAGAAATTAGTTTGAAAACCAATTCATTTGCACCTAGAAGAGTTGAAGAACTGAGATTTTGCTCTGACTATTGGATGAAGATGGCTCCCATTCCATATGTTGCACATCAAGGATATTGGATCCAGACCCTCAGATGGCCAGCCGACGCAGGACCACCGGCATGTACTCAAAAATGAACTTTTAAAATTAATTTTTGCACGTAGATTTAGATCACGAAAAAAATAATAATCATATGCAGTCTTTCGGGATCGATGCATATGTCGTCGTACACAACACATTTTCTTGCGAAATGATGCATATCCTAAAACACGCCTAGGCTAGGATAGGCATTTTAGGCATTAAACACATATGTTAGAAAATGCACCGCATATGTATGAATAGAACGTATCTACATTTAGGATCTATGCATGTAGGTTTTCTAACTGCATTTGCATTAGTGTATCGCATATGCTCTAGGTAGGTAGGTCATAGAAAATGCATTGCATTTGATTTTATGCACCACATTTGTATTAGTTGGAAACTGGATTGGAGATGTGAAATGCATATGAAATATGTGACGCAAGTGCCTTGTTCTATAACACATTTGTATGAATGCACCACATTTGCTAAAGTGAGCTGCATTTAGCTGGAAAAGTTTTTGAAAAAGTTTCAAAGTAAAAACATGAAAAACTTGACATGATGGTGGAAATGCAGGTTGTCTTAGATCCTATTTACACTCGGGACTCATGCCCTAACACCTTTGATCTAAGAGATCATTTGGTTAGTGCGGAGACTTGGCTTTTGTGGCACCTTGGTCTACATCATGTTCTCGCGATGCCCACTATTTGGGGAAAATAGAGGGATGCTCACCACGTTCTGCGAGCGATGGCACTCTGAGACATCATCATTTCATATGCGGACTAGGGAGGTGATTATCACATTGGAGGATGTGTACATGATTCTTAGACTACCTATTAGAGGAGAGCGGGTGATGTACGATACCCAATGCGGATTGAGCGAGCTAGCCAGATTCTACTAGTATGACGATATTAGCAATCTCGACATAGAGCATGATGAGATCAGGTAGCCGGTGTTGGCGGATAGATACGAGAGGATTGGCTACATACTATGTACATTGATAGGTGGGATAGTATTACCAGATCGATGAGGTCATGGTTTTCTTATCGGATGGGGAGAGATGTTGGTGCATATGTTAGAGAGAGATCGTGTATGCCTGGGGTCCATGTCTATTAGGGATGTTACATTTCCATTTACATGACATTATATATGGAGACACACAATCGATGAGTTGTGGGACTACTCTCTTGATGGTTTGGGCATGGGAGAGGATAGTTGTTTTCTATCCTTCGGTGACTATAGAGTGGGAGGCTAGATTTTCATATGTTTTTCGGTACACGGGAAACATCACACAGAGCCATGTGGGAGATATTGGATATTGGAGACATGCCTTGGATACATTAGATTAGTTCACTTGGAGACCTTACGTGGACTGTGAGAGATGGGCTGATGAGGATAGGAATTTTCCATACTGCAAGCAGACACAGTACCTGATTGGGAGGACTGTTTGGAGCGTTCATATTATTGAGAGAAATTTTCTAGAGTGAGTTCTGAGATAGTTTGGAGAGGTTCAGGATGAGCCTCGAGGTAGAGCAGAGTTTGTTCATTCTTCTAGAGAGGTTCCTTATTGGGGGCCTATGATTCATGTTGCTACCATAGAGGCATATATTTAAGCATTACAACCTATTCAGTGGGGATGGAGAGATGGAGTAGCAGTTATGGGCACTACTTCTACTTATGATACATGGTGGGTAAAGCATCGACCGATTTCGTATACAAATCCAGACCAGCCTGCACCAGTTTACTGATGAAGTATAGGGCCAAGAGGATGGGAGAGAGGTAGAGGTGGAAAAGTTGGAGGTAGGGGTGGTGGTGGAGATGATGGTAGAGGAGGTGGTGGTGGTAGAGGTGGGAGACAACGACAAAGAGGGGGTCGGGTAGGTTGACTTTCACCTATCTGAGAGGCAGTGATAGAGGATGTATTGATGTTGGACATCAAAGGTGGAGTTGATGCATAGGTCAGAGATGAGGATGCTGCTGAGAAAATAGTTGTAGATGAGTTGGTTGATATGGATATTGGTGGAGAGGATGATGCAGAGGATGAGGATATAGAGATGTATATAGATCCTCTAAGTATTCTGGCAGGATATGGGGAGGACGATGTTGAGGAGGAGGCACCTATGGAGGAGCAAGAGAGAGAGCTTTGAGATCGAATTATGGAGGGGAGATGGGAGGATGATCCCCCAAGGATGGTGATAGGGAGGATTTGGAGGAGAGACTGAGACTGATGACAATAGAGCGAGATGCTTTGCAGATGGAGAGGGATAGTGCATTCATGGAGAGGGATCAGGCCATAGCTCAATGACAGGAGACAGAGCAGTAGTATACTGAGGTCAGACGCCTAGTCAGTGGGTCTTCATTTGATAGCATGGTACAAGAGTTAGTCCGAGCTGTAGAGAGGGCTACATATTACAGGGACTTATACGAGTCAGTGGTGCCAGTAGACAGATGAGCTCCTAGCTTTTCTAAGGTTCACAAGCATAGGTCACAGAGCAGGAGTCACACCAGGACTCAGAGTATAGAGGGTGTGGTAGGTCCACCTAGATCAGGTCCATATGAGAGGCCTTCTACCTCACAAAGGCTACCTCCAGCTTCCCCACATGGTAGTAGTGGTAGTGATAGTGGGACACGATGACACTTGTCAGATATGTCGACACTATATTATGATCAAAGAGCCTGCGAGCTCATTTGTATTTATGGACACACTTTGATATTGTATTGGGACACACTATTTTTGAGCGATATATATGTATATATATATATAATTTTTGGTGGATTCTAGATGATGTATAGTTTTATTTTATAATGATACATTATTTCTATATGTTATATGTGTTATGAATAAATGTTTCTACATGATGATGGATGTGTTTATGCAATCTATGATGTTATAATGTCTTTATTTATGATGTATGCAATATACTATATGATGATGATTTACATATGATGGTTTTATGTATATGTAATTTTTACATTATGTATCTTATGATGATGGAATTCCTATTATGCCATGATTTTTCTATTTGCAATGAAGATATTAATGTTCCTACATGTATGAAATGCAATGTATTATATGAAATGCTTATATAATGGATGCATATGCAGATGACCTAATGTTTTTGTTTGTGTCATAGGACTCTATCATTATGTTTGGATGAGAGAAATGTTAGAATGGTTGATTATAAGATGTTAGTAAGAAATAACAAAGAATGTTGATTTGAAAAATGAAAAGAAACGAAACAATCTTCGATATTTTTCCATATTCGCTATGCTTGCAAAATTATCATCACTGGGAGGAACTGACACGAATGGATAGTACACACCATGATATGAGATATACCATAGTGTACATTGTCATCCATCTATGAAAAATAGACAATCGCAGACAAGGAGTGTCATAACGCAAACTAAGGACAAGATTGCCCCAGTTGTTGTCATCTAGACAAACTACAGACAGTAGACAAATAAAAGATGATCATGATACGTCATTGCTTCTCTAAATCCTTCAAGGGGCCTCCTTGAGAAAGCTAGTAACATGATTCAAAATTCAAAGTTTAAAAAGATAGTTGACAAAAAGCAGTCAAAGAAAAACATTCCTGAGACATCCTCGCTTCTCTAAATCCTTCAAGGGACATCCTTGAGAAAGCTAGTAATAGGACCTTGCACAAATCGATTAAAAGATAAGACAAAATAAGATAAAATCATAAATCCAAATAAATGTATTCACCAAAAACTTGATCATTTTTGGATTGTTTTGATGTTTGACATAGCTTAATGTTAGGAATGACACATACCTTATAAGATGTTGAGTCTGGTTTTGACTTGGTGACTATCTGTGTAAGGCATGACAAAGCCTGGTTTCAGAAAAACACTTGTCATTTAAGATGTTGGAGCCTAATGATGTTGATGTGACAAGATACATGAGGTTATGATGTTTGACAATGTCCATTGACAAGAAAGACCTATTTTGTGAAGACATAGGTTGATCACTTTGACAATGTGTATGGTTTTGACTTGATGACAGTATTGAGATACTTGCCTTGTTAATACATGACTTGCTTTGATTTCTTGACTGATATGATTGTGTGTGTATATTGACAGTGTATGTCCTGAGATGATGCACCCTAAAGTACTAACCTAATGTGGCCTCAAGCGCTCATGGATTGAGTAGCCTTGCCTACGTTATACACGCAGAGACCTCGTAGTTCAACCAAACATTAACTGACATATCTGACTGAACATATATACTAAAATTGGTGAGATGCAACATGTGTGATAGTGACTATGATAAACCCTATTAGACCGACCTAGTGTGGTCTCGGGAGCTTATTAATTGATTAGGCTTGCCTACGTTGTACACACAGAGACCTCGTAGTTCGACATTACCATTGACTATGAATGCACAAAGAGTCATGATTTAATGTGTATGAAACATGACAAACCTAGACTGGTAGACCTAATGCCTCGGGGGCACATTGACAAACGACCTTGCCTACGTCCAATCAGAGAGGCAACGTAGTTTGACTAATGTCTATGACTGACTTAACATAACTGACTAGGCCTTGTTTATGGGATTTTCTAACTATTTTTATTTTTTTGGATTTTTAATGTTTTCTAATGTTTTTGGATTTTTCAGGACATTTTCCGATGGTGTAATGCTATGTACAAGGCCCATATGACACAAAATAAGGATTTTCCCCTAGTCAAAAATAAGGTATCTAGGATGGAGTGGGGAATGTGATGGAGTGGTCATGATGTCAATCATTCCAAATAATGGATAAGACAACCATTTATTATGACTGATGGTGAAAATTCGAATTGGAATGATGGTAGATGAAAGAGCGGTTGACTACACATGGTGCCTATTTGCCAGGTTTCACCATGGTACTTATCCATAGCGCCACCAAAGCAGTTTTCACTATTGAATGGATTATTTCTCTTTATGTTTTATGAGTTTTAAAAAGAAAATTGGTGTTACAATGATGCATGTTTGCCAGGTTTTCATTAAGGTGACAATTTCTTTTGTTTTTCTATTTTTTTTTGTATTGTCTTGGTTAAGACATAGATTCTTAGAAGCTACGCATAGAACCTCTTTAGATGAAGGTTGTTGATTGGTGACAAACGTGGTTCACCTTCAAGGGTAGAAATTTGATATGGACCTGATCCAAATGCTTCTGTGACTATGTAGGGACCTAAACAGTTAGGTTCAAACTTTCCTGGCTTTTCTCGTTCAGCTTGATTCTTGGGATTCTCCATTAAAACTAGGTCACCAATGTCAAAGTGTCTATTTAGGACTTTCCTATTATATCTTCGATGAAGATGATTTTGATATGCTTGCAAATGATCTAATGCGAATACAGATGTGTCTTTTCGTTGAACAAATGTTGTGCACCGTACGAAAATCTGCAAAATAAAAATAGAAAAAATGAAAGGCAAATACGTGAATTTCAAGCCCGGATTCACGTCGGGTTCACCAAATGTAACTCAGATTTTTTGGGATTAATGCTAATGTTGCACATATTACAATGATTAATTATAATCTAACAAATAATCTATATAAAACAATAAAGAATGAAATAAGTAAACATGATTATACCAAACAAATAAACTGGAAAGCTCTCACCGAATATGCATTTACTTCCTTGAATTATCTCGATTGTCCTTCTCTATTTTGTTGTATTGTCATTGTTTCCCTCATATTTCTATGTTTGATGCAAGCATAACTTCATCGAGTGTCTAAGAAAAATATCAAAGATTCGTTCTCTCTTCTCAAAAGTATTGATCTCAGGAGGAGGAATAATGATGATGACAAGCCTTTTTATAGATTTTGGATTTTCGAACGATCAGATCAGATTCAAAACAAAGATCAACTATCGAGATTGATGAATGTCATGTGATGGGAGTTCTATGTTAGATAGAACGTGAGTTAGTAAATTCTACCGGATAAAGATTAAATTAGAATGATAACTTAATCTTGTGTTACGACTATTCAAAAATAGAAAAGAACAAGAGTTCAAGATCTTAATCTTTATTTGAGAGTCTTCAAAAATATAAGAAATAGACATTGGATGAAAAAGACAAAGTTAGAACTCGATGAATAAAGAGTTTGAATTCATACATGAATTAATTAATTAATTAAATATACTTAATTAATAAACACATTCAGGCACATGAGTTAGAACTGGTTGACTGACTAGTCGTGACAGAGAGTCTCCTCTCAGAGACAATTAGATATTGAATCTAGAGATAACTGGTGGATTTAGAAATAGATCTCTAGTCAGATGGTGAGTGAATAATTAGTCAACTGGATGATAGAAGAATGTGACATAAACCTTTAATTATGAATTAAATTTTAATTTAATTCAACATTCGAATATGATATGATTTAATTAAATAAATAAAGATAATTTATTTAATGTGACTGTTGAAAAGGTGGAATTGAATAATTAAATAATAAATATTTAATTATAGTTGAAAAGGTTAAATTGGGTAATTAAATAACAAATATTTAAATATGCATAAAAAGGGGGTTTAATTAAATAATAAATATTTAATTATGAAAGAAGAATTAATTATTTAGTGACATAATTAAATAAACATGATTTAGTTAATTAATCAATAGTTGAATAAATGAATTAATGAACTTAGTGAATTAATTAAAAGGGGTATTTCAATTAATAGAGGAAATATGTATTAGAAAGGGTAATTAAATAATTGAAATTATTTAATCATGACCATGGATATTAGAAAAATATGTCAAAAGTCGTACTCATAGGCCTAGACCAATTTTCAGTGTCTACAATTACAATGTTCAATTCCTTATGTTTTGGTTTCCTATGCTCCAACATAGTAGATCAAGTCTATTATAGAGATATTTTTTAGAATCAAAATCTAGATCAAGCTAGAAGATTTGGGGATTAATCTAGCTCTGAAAACCTGGCAAAAGTATGTAGGTTAGGGGCATGGGGGCCCTTGACCAAGGATTCAAGATTTTTCTTTTCTAAAAATTATGATATATTTAATAATATACAAAGATCTAAGATTGTGGTAGTCTTGGTTTGATATTATTCAGGTATGTAAACATTTATATTATTTCTATTTTTGTTTCATAATGTGAATTAATGTGATGAAATATGGTTTCCAATTATTCTTTATTTTTTAGTCTGTTCAATCAATTTATGCACTAACTCAAAAATTATTAAAATTAGCCACATATCTGATGTAATATTGAAATGTATATGAAACAAGATTTTAACTTTTTAACAAAAAAAAAGAAGAAAAAACACTTCTTTATCAATGTAAACATACATTTTTTGTAAAATTTAAAGATGTTTAATTCTAAAAGTTTGATTAACAATTTGGATCTTAGGATATCCAATAAAAATAAGAAGATTTTACAAGTGTATTATATGTTAGGTTTACCAAAATTTTATTTGGAAAAAGAGACCTTAGTTCTAACTACTAGATTTCTAAAGTCATTCTTTCTTCAAATCAATATTAGAATCCAAGCCAATGAGGTTATCAAAATTGGCTAATGACCTAGAAGGAGATATAATTTTCCTTAGACTTGGTTCTTTTTCACCTTGGAAATTGATTGAAATTCATGTGAATTTATTGGCATAATT
Source organism: Sequoiadendron giganteum (assembly GCA_007115665.2). Lineage (NCBI taxonomy): Eukaryota > Viridiplantae > Streptophyta > Pinopsida > Cupressales > Cupressaceae > Sequoiadendron > Sequoiadendron giganteum. The sequence goes on along the minus strand of CM021102.1, from coordinate 360,079,114 downwards.
AGAATATTGAACCAGATCTAAAATAAAATTTATCTGCATGGATGAAACAAAACAAAACATAAGATAGGTAGATATATATGCACCTACCATAAAAATTTGGATCAAAATTCATTGGTCAAGGGTGTGGGTTCCCTTAAGGGTTGTTCTTTTTTATCAATTTGTAGCCTATTTCCTTCAAATATAAACCTATAGAATCACAAGAAGAAGAGGAAAAGGGGTGACTACGTAGGGTTTTTCCTCATTCAAACCCCCATTTTGGTGTTTCTACCTCCATCAATATCCAATTTATTGATAAATAAAGTGTGTGAAATGAACCTGAAGTGTGTTTGAGGTTGTAATGAACTAAAATACAATTTAAGTGATAAAAACCATACTCAATTTTTTTGGTGAAGGATTCCTATATGATAAATCAAGAACAACCCAACACAAAAGTCAAACACTCAAGGGAAGTCAAAATACTCAAATACCTTACTTATGGTAGCAAGTATATCAAAGCATGAAGATGAGAACAAGTTGAAAAAAAATCATTAGGTATTTGAAGGAAGCTAAACACACCTCCAAACCTAGATTCCAGCTAGTTCTTCCATTGGCATCAAACTCCAATCATTGTGATAGCATAAATAAATCTAAAAAATTATTTATAATTATGTAAAGTAGGATAAATAAATTAGCAGATCTTTGCTATACTAATGCTTGATTTCCTATATTTTAAATAATTATTAATATATTTCTAAGGAATTATAGAAATAAACTCAAATATAGGTTGACTCATTTAAATTTAATTTTTGGGATTTATTATTGCTAAATCTTAAATTTGAATTTATAATGTATAAATTAAGAATCAACATAAATTAAAAACCAAAACTATTGGGATAAACACCTGGGCTAGGGTGCGTACACCCCTCTCTAGATATTTTACACACCTTTAACTTTAATTCTCAAGTTTAGGGTCTTCTTAATCTAGACTTATCTATATTTTTTGGGATTAAAATGATGAAATGCTATCAAGAAGGGACTATTAGGGAAGCAATGACACATTATCTTGATTGGAAGGAAACATTTAAGGCTATGGGAATGTTTCTAAAATGCATTAATCAAATGGATACCAAATCGAGACCCAAATAAAGAATGAAATTGTGCTTTCACCTTTAGGGAGCATAATTAATGATGCTACAAAAATGTATGAAGATGGGGAATTCCAAATTCTTAAAGCTGGAATGGGTAAGGAGAACCCAAGCTTATGCTTTTGAAATATAATACATGAAGAGGAAAAAGGATGTAACAATTGATGCCTTTTCTCTTATTTTTCCCCTTATTCCATTTATGTCAACTTTGGTGATTTGAAGAATTATGTCATCAGGGAGTACACCAAGGACACATCTACTACGAACATTTTAGATGGAAATATACATATAAAAAATTGAACATGTCAAAATGTGGTTGAATTTTTTCCGGATATACCCATGTTGGGATTGTAGTGTAGAAAAAAGTAACCCTTTTTCACACTTAATTTGGGAATGAATAATTGATAACAAAATAGACATAATGGTGCCTTATTTAGGGTGTTGTAAAGTGTATCTTTACACTTTCACATTAATCTAGGGATTTATTAATTAATTGAGGTTAATTGAGCTTAATTGGCCCCTTTAATTCAAATCCAAGCCTAATTAAGTATAGATTATGAGGGATAAAACCTGACATTCATAAATAATATTACACAACACTTAATTTTATAAGGAATGTGTCCTAGGTAACCAAGGAATGTGTACTAGGTTAGTGACCTAGGACCCATTTTCCACCTAACAAATGGTTCCTCACTAGGTTGTAGGACCCCCTTTTTACATAACATTTACATCCCTTGAAGTGTGTCCTAGTTAAGTGTGCTAGGACCCATTCACCACATGGTGAACGGATCCTCACTTAAGCCTAGGAGCCCCCTTGGAATATGCTTTTGGTGGTATTTTAATTATTCAAAATCCTAGATCAAATGTCAGTTTGTGTTATTTGAGTTTCGAGATTTAGTCTTAAGTTATGTATAAATATAAGGTTATTTCACATAGTTTCATCTAAGATCCTAGAAGAATTCTTATGCAAGAATCCTAATAGAAATTTTATGAGATAAAGAGTTTGAATGAGCATTGAAATGTAGATTTATAGAAGATTATTGTATAAATCAAGATATCAATCATCATGTCAAAGTCATGCATGTTGTTGAGCTAATGTGATGTTGTAGCATTGGTGATCAAGTTCAAGTATTAGAAGCCATTATCTTATGTCAAGTTTATGTCCAATATCTACACTCATTGAGGTAATTTAATGCTAAGTTTCAAATTTTCTATCCAAGGTTCAATTAAGGATTGGTGAGTAGTGGCATTACATTGTCCATTCATCTCTCCTTTTATGTGTTGTTTTAATTCAAGATTTAATTACAAAAATGGGGTTTCACCAAGGCAAACCTCTATTCCCTAAAAAAAAAAAAAAATTTCCTTCTCCTTTAATGTGTGATTGCAAGTTTTAGGTTGAAGATCAAGTGGAGAGAAAAAATTGCAAAGTTGTCAAAGTTGTCATCTTCCTTGCAAGATCACGAAAATTCTTCTACAAAATTTATTTCTGACTTTTGGGAGTTGAACACCTAGGATCTAGGAGTGTATACATTAAAGAATAGAACCTAGAAATTAATTTTCTATAACCCTAGTAGGGACCCATTCACCACTAGGAAAATGAGTCCTGAGTGAGGCCAAAAAAAGAACATTTTACAACAGGTACACAACATTTTACCATCTCAAAACTTACCCTTTTACTATTATATTAGTTAGGTTTGTGTTTTGATATTCATTCATGCATTATAAATCTCATAATTGAATGAAACACTAAGAAAAATTAGGTGTACCCATTTGGTTAATCACATCTTGTGGGTGCACCTCTCTTTCTTTGTTTCAGGGATATTATAAACCCTATAATATTTATAATTATGTGAGAGAGATTATCATGGATAGTCTTTGAACACAAGGAAATAGGCTTCCACCTTTTGGGAGATGGAACTAGAGGACCTATGTCACTCTAGTTCATTAAAGGAAACCAAGATCCCTCAACTAAGAGACTCAATTGAGGGAAAGGTTGTTATATGAGAGAGGTTTCCTTAGGTGTGATTAAAAAAGGGGGTTCACCACTTAGAGACAATTCTTAGAAAGAAGGAAATTAATGAAACATGAAAATCTAGTTATGTAACCTCGGAAATGGCACTTGAAATCAGAATAAAAAACTGAAACTAAACATAGAAGTGCCTAGAGAAATGAAGATGATTGGAACAAGGTCATCAATCTTGAAATGTTTACTTTTGATGTCAACTAGGACTCATACACAAGACTGGGTGATTTGGTCCTAGTTTAGGGTTTTTGGTTGAATCTAGAATTTGCAACTGGTAGGCCAATATCTACATAAAATGACTCAAAAGTGGTATACTATGAATCATACACCCAAGGTGGTGATTTATTCCTAGTATCAAGGTTTTTATGAAACTTTGATATCTAAGAGTGATTTTTTGTAGCTTCTCTCTTGTTTGATCTCCGAGTGTGAAAGTGTGAATTCCGCCCTATAGGTGATTTTCCATGAAGATGACTTCTTGACAACTTTGACAACTTTATTCAATCTTACAACTTAGTTTTTAAAGGATCTTAAAGTGTTGAATTACTTAGATCTGCAATCACACATGTAGAGAGAGAAAAAAAGTTGATTTTTCAGTGGATAGGGGTTTCCTTTGTCAAACCCCATTTTTTTAATCAAACCTTGAAATGGAATAAAATAGAATGAACGAATGATCAATATACAATATACAATATTGCAACTCACCAAACCATTGTAACAAAGGCTGCAATATTATGTGAAATGGCTAGCATGAATGTAGATCTTGAATCTTGACTGTTGATATGAAACTTGCTCCTGAATACTTGTTGGAATCATGGAACACCTACATTACAAATATTAGCTCAAAAACACACATGATGCATGATGAATTTGACATGATGCTTGATACTTGAATGTTTCTTCAAAGTGCTTGATAATCAACTCTTGAATGCTCTTGATCATAAACTTGCTAGAATACTTGAATACTTGAAACTACTAGGAGAAAATATGTGAAATAACCTTGTATTTATAATTGTTTTGCCAAATTTCCTAAAATTATAACACTACAAGCCAACATCAGATCTAGGAGAATAAAATACCACCAACAATTGAATTCAAAATAGGTCTAAGCTAAAGGACTCATACACCAGTTGGGGTGTATGAGCCCTAGTAGCCTAAGATTGGGACACAAATTTTAAGAAATTTTAAGTTATATTCCATATTTTGGATTAGGCCCTGAAACCTAGGTGGGACCCATACATCCAAGGTAGTGTATGAGTCCTAGATCACAAGATCTGGAACAAAGAACCCAAAAACATGAATTATGATTGGCCATTAGTTAAGTGTTGGGATTATCCTTAGAAAGATGCATTAAATAAGGATTTTGGATGCAAAATAAGACCAAATAAGGCATAAAGAAGCCCAATTTTAGAAGGGAGGGCCCAAACAAGTGTGAAAATGTAAAGGGATACATTTTTCTACACTACAATCTTTATGAATGAGGATATCAAGTGCAACAAGGGGAACATCACCTACTAGTAAAAGGGAAGAGAACATAACTTTCCAATATGTTTTCTGGAGCCTCTATTTATTCATTTTCAATATTTAGAACATGTGTTCAGTGACCCCATAATGATTCTAGCCAAAAAAATGGTATATATTATAGTTATGTTATTATGAATGAGATAAACAAGTAAGCAAGTTCCTTAAACATTTATCTTTAATTCAAAGTACATCATGAGGTAGAATTAATTTTCCAATAAGTGATTTGAATATCAAAGTTGCTTGGAAATATGACTAGTAATAGATACAAATAATTAGCAATTTATCTTAGAGGGGATTATCCCAATTAATAGGGGTTGAACTCATCCCTAAAAAAATTTATCAACTACCAAAAACGGCCATAACAAAAAGTGTGAATTAGAGGATTGAAATAACCTACAATCTACATGTTTCAAATCATAATCCACATGATTAAATGGTTGAGCTCCAAAGAGTATTATTACATCATCCCCAACATATAACCCTTGGAATGCTTTCACACATGGAAAGGTTTGTTTACGATGCCCTATATTGTAAATTCATTTGGTGTTTATAGATTAAGAGATGTTTCTTATAAGGTAAATGGATGCCATCATTATTAAAAGGAGAGAAAATTTAGAACATGGAGCCATCAAAAATTAGTTTATTCATGGGAAGAGCCTATCTATAGAGGATGTTGCTTAGGAAGAAGAAAAAAACTAGAATATCTAAATTTTTATTACTTGGGGGCAAGAAAATATGAGTAGGGTGGACTATTTTTTACACCCCAATTGTGTAATTACTATTTATTATTACTATGTAGGGTAAATTGTGAATGTAATATGAATTCGGTGGATGAATAAATTATGTGTACACTTTGTTACCACTTCTTTATGAATGAATGCCAGGTTATTTAAAGTTATATGAAGGAATGCATTTATGTGATTGGATGAATATTTTATTAATATTCTAAACTTCCAAGATCTATTATGTATGCTACATATTTTGTGAATAATCGACTATCATGTGCATGTGTTAGTGATTTTAGGTATATGTTCAATTCCTCCAGGCAGAGGGCAAATACCACTCAAGAGAAGGTATTGGTTGTGAAACTAGTATCGTAACTTATCTAAGTTTACACACATGATAGTAGAATAATTGAGTCAGTTACTAAGTGGGAATTTGGTAAGTCATCCCTAGTCAATATGTCTACATTAGTATCAATTTTTTATACTTTTGAGTGCATAATTAGGTGATGTTTATCTATTTTAGCTTGAGAGAGTTATTTTACTTCTTACTATGCTTGCATTGATATGTGGAACATACAAGGAATATGGATGCACACACACATGCATACCAATGATAGACTATATGCACAAAGGAAGGCATACATGGGAGTACATAGGTAGATGTATCTATGTACACTCAGGCACGAGTTGCTTATGTGCATGGAACTATCTGATGGATCTCACAACATGTATATGTATATGTATAGATATATCGCCCATAGGCTCTAACCAATACCATAGTAATTATATGTGATTTTGGTGTATGAATCGAATGTGTATATATATGTAAGTTTATATATGTATATGTTAAATATACATATTTAAATGGTATTGCCTTTGTGATCGACTATCTAAAGCATTGACTATCAACCAATTTAAATGCTATAAATATATGACTTCAAAGTTGATTATCTTTAATAACTTAGAGGTTGATTTATTTAACTAAACCAGGGCTGAACTCTGAGATAATAATGATTGCATTATTAAATCGCATTTTATTCTTATTGCACACGATGTAAGAGTTTTCAATCTACAAACAAGGAACAAATATTAAGTCGATGATTGAAAAGAGAATAGTTTGATGCCTTTTCATGGGGAAGTCATGGACTTAGAAAACAAAATTACCATGCTATTTTGCATTGACCTATTGCTGTAATAACATATCAACAACTTTTTCAAACCAGTTTAATGAATGAATCAACTCATAGTATGACTTACTCAATATGGGTTTGATGTTGCAAATCTATTATTGACAGTTTTAGAAGGAAATCATGCCAACTTAGTGTGAGTGTGGAGCCTTGGTGCCACCTTGAATCCTTAAACCTGTAGATGTCCATTTGAAATTGTAGATTAAATTCTACCATGTGGAGATTTGAAATAGTCTCTAAAGTGTTGTCGATCAAGAAGGTTGACCTGTAGCTATTTAAGTTGAGTATGTTCTTGTTTGTTCGTCATCTTTTAAGATGAGTTAGAGGTGTTTTTGCACATGCATTTTTCTATCAAATATCATGCCCATTTTTTCTGTTGCATAGTTACCAATTTTCTATATAAATAAGAGGAGTAAGTTCATTGTTTGGATGCATTCCTTATATAATATTACACATTCTTCTATAGATTATTTCCTATGTAAAATTCTACATTTTATCTACGTTTTTGTCTGCAATAATCTATCAAGAACAGTGAGTAAGAGCCTTGAGTTATAGAGTGAGTTGATTATTATTATTGAGAGGAGTCATTTCCAACTTGTGAGTTAGAGGTTATTGAGTCTTTGTTGAAGGATCGATACCATGCTAGTTCTTGATTTGGAAGTGCTGTGACTGCAGACAATTATTTGGAAATCTTATCACATCCATGAGAATATTCTTCCCTTGTTTTCTTTTATGTTAAATGATTGGCTTATTGAATGTTTAAACCAGTCTTTTATAGTTACTTGCATATAAGGAAAAGTAATTTTTTCTTTGAAAGAAAAGTGGGAACTGTTTACTCTATTTTGGTATTGTTTGTAATTACTCCATGATAGGAGAGATTCTTTTTCATAGGTATTGCTATTATACTTGATATGATTAAACATGGATAGGAGATTGTTTGTCATAGGTATTGATATTGTACTCAATATGATTATTCAAGGGTAAGAGAGAAGGTTTGTCATAAGTATTTTTATTATAATAGATATGATCAAACGTTGACAAGATTAAGGAACACTCATAGCTAGATATTTATTTATGCTAGATGGCTAGTAGGATACTCCCGAGATTGATATCCAGTGACGGGAGGGAATTAGGGCTTAATGAGTGGTGTACCTTAGGAAGTGTTAAAGAGATAGGTTATCCCAGGGAGTAACTTGCTTGTGGAGAGGGATTTCCTAAGCATAGATATAATATCCTTATGTCAAAATGATCTTTCTATAGTGTAAGTGAATGGTATACCTTCACTCGAAGTATTGAATGAGAATACTTTGACCAAAGTAGTGTGATTTTCTGAGACTCCACTATAGATAGTGAAATTACCGAGACTCCACTATCAGTTCACTGTGTCCATTTAAATGCATGAAGGCTACCTAGCGTAGGTTATAAATCCTAGTCATGTAGGGAAACACACTAAGCTCAGATTGATATGTCATATGGAGTTACCCAACCAATACCTTCATTGAAGGGTAGGGCCACCTATCAATGATAGATGTGTGGGGGACTGCATATGAGTCAGTGGCTAGCAGAAAAGTGCTTAAGTGATGATTCTCCTCCTCAACAGGTAATGAAAGACCAAGGTTTTAAAATGTGGATTCCTAGACCATCTATATCTTATATTATGAAGCTAGAAGGAGCTATGTATCCAGTTTTGTACTTTCTTGGAATATTGTAATTTAAAAAATATTGTTATGGAATGTAAATACTTATTGTATTTTGTATAGCATCTTTTTTCATATATTTTCAATAAAGAAAGGAAAAAAAAAATTGCAATGGTTTATTACATATTTTATTTTTACCCGCTTGGTAAAAACTTAGGAAATTTACTTCAGTGAACATTTGGCATGTTACACTTTTCATGTCCCCTTTTTCTAATAACTTGTGGGTAAGTGTACAAATTTATGGGACCAAAAATTGAACATGTCACTTTCTAGTCCCATACAAGACATAATACAACTTATTCATTATAATATGCTTGCATCATAAGGCACTTACATTTTTTAGAAGTAAAAATTACTCTCTTTATTTCTCTTCCCATCTCTCTCTACCTCCCTATATAGCTCACACTTTCCATCTTCCTCAAACTATAAACATGAAATAAATATTTAATTATATGTGACATTTACATGGGCATTTATATCATATTATATATATATATATATATATATATATATATATATATATAATTTCAAGGTGCTTAAGAATGGTTTTGGATCTTTATGAGTTATAATGCAAATCAATTGTAGGTTTTGGAAGGTCCTATAACTTTTTAGACTTTCAATCAAATTTGAATAATCAACAAGCTCTTATCATCTTGAAATTATCTAAGAGTAGGCATAAATATTCAAAAGCATCATGAATCCTCTCCTTATAAATAGGAGGACCTATTCATATGCAAGAGACCAAAAAGTGGGAGGGGTTAACCCCCAAAACCCCTTATCAAGAACTAAGACAAAAACATAGCTGAAACAAAATCCTCTAAACCAAGAAGATAATTACAAGATTCATTATAACCACTACTTCCCTACCTCTATCTTAATATCTCCATATACCTCTCTCTATCCTTCTATCTATTTCTCTCCTTTCTCCTCTATCTTTATCTCTCATTTATCTTCCAATTTTCATCTCTATCTCTAGATACCTCTCCCACTCTCTCCTTCTCCCTTTTTATAAACCTTTATATCTATATTTTTAATTTCCTATGTTTCTCTCGTCTATCTCTATTTATGTATATTTTTCTTTCTATATCCCTCTCTCCACCTATCTCTTCCCCTTATCTTTCCCAAGTTATATCATCTCTAGATATCTATCCACATTTCTATCCATATCTCCCTCTCTTTCTAATTATTACTCCCTCTTTCTATGTCTCTCTACTTCTCCTCTCTCCTATATCTATGTCTTCCCCTGGTGACCAAAAGTGGTAGGTGTAAGCCGCCACACCCCAAATCAATATCTAAGATCCAAGCATAGAAAAAAAAAAACATATAAATGATGAAGATAATTAGGCTCCATTACCAACAAAGAGAGATATAGAGATGAAAATAGAGATGAATATGGATATGGAGATGGAGTTAGAGAGGGAGATGGAGGGATAAAGAGAGAGTTAGATGAGAGTGGGATAGAGAGAGATGGAAGAGATAATTTTTTAACTTCATAAGTTACCACCCTTGATAATTTCAAACTATATTGATAGCCTATTTTTATTATAGAATTAATTATATTAATTATTTATTCATTTTGGGGCTAGATTGGGAAGATACATTAAAATTATAAAATCTCAATAATTTTGGGCTAAATTCACATGGACAAGGGCAAGGGTGCCCTAGTCCTAAAGGTGTCCTATTTTGATCATCATAATTTTGAGCATTGGAAAATGACCTTATGTTTAAATACGTCAAATAAAATAAATTGGGATGCATGTATAAATAGTTTCCCCTGGTCATTTGAATAACTAGGCACTACCATGATCAATCATGCAATATTATGCTTTTAATATGAAGATAAATGTGACTTGTCCTTTACATTCTAGCTACAAAAATCCATTGTATTTTGTGGATGAATGTCTTTTAGGTTATCAAGGAAATCCACTAATCCATCATCAACTCTTTGTGGAAACTTATGGTGTGACATCACTTCAATGGGGTTTTCGTACCTAAGGTGAATTTAGTAGTTGTCATTTTTTATTAACATTATTTAATTTTTACTTTACCTATGCCTAAATTAGGGAAAAAAATTCATAACCTCAACAATTATTTTTTATGGAGGTGGAAACACCAAAAATTGGGTTTCACTAAGATAAAATCCTATGCTGGACAACCTTTCCCACTCTTTTCATGTGTTCAAGTTAGATCTAAAACTTAATCAATAGCAGCTTGCAGAAAAGTATAAAGCAAACTTATAACTTCTATATCTTGCTTTAAGTGTTCAAAAATAATCATTTGTGGATAGTGGCACCCTTTCCCTTGTCCCTCCAATGTAGGATCAAATTTTGTACACAAGTTCCTCTCTATCTACGTCCTAAAATTTATATTCAATTTTTGCAATTTTCTATTTTTTTTTATGCGATAAATTATGTTTTCAAATCTAGGGTTTATGTCAATTAGGTTAATTAAATCACTCTTAAAATCTACCCTATTTGAAACACAAAGGAACTACACACTATAAAATTTACTCTCCTTTTATGTAGTTAGCCAATCATCAAACCCTAGTTGGTTTGGGTTCCATAGTTTAGTCCAAAAGGGGGAACATCAGATTTAGGCTAATTTTTTTGACCTAGATCACTTTTATCACTTAGAAAATTTATAGAGGGAGATAATGAGAGATATATGGAGAGATACACATATAAATAAAGAGATATTGAGACATATAGGGGTATAGAGAGATGGAGATATTTTTAGATAGAGATAACAAGAGTGATAGATAGAAAGAGAAAATATAGAGAGATATAAATATATAAAGATAGAGAGGGGGAGAGGAATATAGACATAAAGATGAAGATAGAGGTAGAGGTAGAGAAATATAAAGAGATAAAGAGGTAGGAATCGAGAGAGGCAAATAGAGAGTAGATAGAGAGATATAGAGAGAGATGAAGAGGGGAAGATAGAGATATATATTGTGGCATAGAGAGATATATATAGAGAGAGAGATAGATATATACATGGGAAGAGAAAGAAAAAGAAAGGTAGATATAAAGAGAGGTGGAGGTAGATAAGGAAGGAGGGAGGCAGAGAGGGGGGTAGAAATAAATGTAGAGAAAGGGATAGAAAGTGATAAAGAGGAGTAAGAGGGAGATGGAGACAGAGATATAGAGAAAGAGAGATGGAGTGAATAAGATAGAGGTGGAGATAATGAGATATATATAGAGAGAGAGAGAGGAAGATATAGATGGAGGGGGAAATAGAGAGAAAGGATGTGACAAAGGCAAGTAAGAGAGAGGGAGAGAGATAGAGATATGGAGGAGATAGAGAGATATAAATTTAGTGAGGTATAAATAGTGAGTGTGTATGTATATGACAGAAAAATATATTAAGATGACTTGATATTGAGGGAGAGGAAAAGAGAGAGAAGAGAGGAGAAATAGATAGATATAGAAAGAGGAGTGATAGGGAGAGAGGGAGAGAGAGGGAGGGATATAGAAATAAAGAGGGAGAGAAATATAGAAATAAATATAACTTGGGAAAGATAAAGGGGAAGATAAAAGGAGAGAGAGGTAGAGAAGAGGAGAGATAGATAGAGGTAGAGTAAGAGAAAGGGAGAGAGATAGGTAGAGATGGAGAGAGATAAGTAGAGAGTGAGAGAAAAGAGGGGAGAGGGAGATATAGATAAATAAATAGAGATTGAGATAGGGAGAGAGGGAGAGTGGGAGGGGGATAGATATGGATAGGAAGAGGGAGAAGAGAAATGAAGATAAATAGGTAAAGAGGGAGAGGGAGAGAGAGAAGGGAGAGGAGAGAGATAAATAGATAGAGAGGGAGAGAGGTATAGAGAGGGATAGATATCTATATATATAACTAGGAAAAGATAGAGGGGGGAGATATAGGGAGAGAGATAAGTAGAGATGGAGAGAGAGAGAGGGAGAAGGGGTGAGAGAGAGAGGGAAAGGGGGAGAGATAGGTAGAGAGGGAGAGAGAGAGAAGAGGGGAAGAGAGATAAATATATGGAGAGGGAGAGAAGGAGAGGGGTACAGAGAGAGGGAGGAGATAGAGAGGAGGAGAAGGAGAGAGATATAAAGAGGAGGGAGATAGTGATATAGAGGTAGAGAAAGGGATAGAAATATTTAGAGAGGGAGAGAGAATAATAGGGGAGAAGGAGAGATAGCTAAATATATAGAGAGGGAGAAAGAGAGAGAGAAATTATAAATTTAAAAAACCCCCCTTAAACATATATAGAATCCTAGATTTTTATTTTTTGAAAATATCTATATATAGGGAGAGAGAGAGAGAGAGAGAAGTAGAGAAAGAGAGATGGAGATAAAGAAGAAGAGAGAAAGGAGGAGAGATAGAGATATGTGGGAAATTTAGCATCATAAATTATTGTCGTTGATAATTTCACATTAGGTTTCACTCCCTCATATGTGCTTGGACCTAATTATGCACCTAATTTCCTAAATTATGCATTTTGTGGCCCATTTTATCAATTATCCAAAAAATAAAATGTGCAAAACCCATAGTATTCATTTAATAGTTTTCCCTTGTCACTTTGGATCTTGAAAAAGTGGGATCTAGACAAGGGAACGCTTGTCCTCTTGAAATGGCCCCAAATTTAAATATGTCAGTGTTAATTTATTATTTGAAATTCAAATCCTAACTGTTGACTATTTGGATTTAATTTTTTTGAAATTAGAAGAATTGCATATAAATACCTAGTCATTTCATCATTTTAAATCCTATAAAGAAGGGGAAATTATTGAGAAAATTAAAGATCCTAAAATCAGTCAAGGGAATTCAAGATAAGATATATCAAACATTATTGCAACACTAGTCATTCAAGCATCATGTCATCTGTTATGTGAGTTGTTCATGTTTACATTCAATTTTTTTATTTGTACTAACACTTTTAGATCATCAAATCAAATCAATCCAAGAACAATTGATCCTTGAAGGTGATGAGCATGACTTTAGTCCATCTAGGAGATCAAATCTAAGTGGTTAGTTGCATCAAGTTTTTAATTCGTTACTTGTTTATTATTTGAATTTTATCCCTCAAAAGGATACACTCTCTTTTTCATAATTTTTTTCATTATGGAGGTAGAAATACAAACATGGGGTTTGACTGAGACAAACCCCTATATGGCACAAACCTTCCTCTCCTTTTGTGTGTGAAATTTCTAGATCAAAAGAGGATTGGAAGAAGATTGAAGAAAAAAATTATATTTATGTATTTCTAGACATGCAAAATGTGCATCTTCAGTTCGACACACTTGATCCTGATTACTAACATCATTTCTTCCTGAATCACACCGTTAGCACTTTATCTTGTATTCTGCCTCTTAATCCAATGAAACATTATTCATCTGATTAAGTCTTCTTCCTCCAGTGATTAAATTAATCAATTTAATTTTATCAATCTTACATCCCTTTTTAATTAAATAAATTATTTTATTTGATTAAAATCTCTAAAGTCCTCTTATTAAATTAAATAAATTAAACCTTATTTGATTTAATCTAACATTATTCTCTTTAGTTAAATAAATCAAAGTATTTATTTAATTAATTTTTTCCTCTCAATTCTTGACTTAAATCAACTAACAAATCTAACTCTAAATTGTCACATCATCTAATTCTTCATTAAATTAATCAAAGCCTTGATTAATTTAATCTCTTTCATTAAAATCCTCTAGAGAATGCAAGTTGCACAATAAATCAATTACTTTGATTTATTAAATTCTCTATTTTCCCTCACAAAGCATCAAAAGTGAATATACCCCCATTTGAATTCAAAAAGTCCAAGTGGACTTGGTCCTTCCAACAAGGCATTTAAGGCCTCTTACATGTCCTTGACGTTGAGCCAAGTGACATTAACTTCATTTCCATTCCCTCTTCAACAAGTCATCTCACTAATTCAAATTCAAATCAAATGCATTTATGGGGCACTTTAATCAAAACTTGCACAAACATTAGCCATTCACATGGTGACAAGTGGCAGTCAACCATTGGATTTAAGGTTAGTCCCACATTGCTCAAATCTCACTTTCTCTTCCAAATTGAAAGTTATAAATTGGAGATTTCTCTCCTGATTATCTATCCACAATCTTCATGCAAAATTACTCTCTCCAATTGAGAACTATTTTTTCTCATTTCAATCAACCATTCATCATCTTTCAAGATTTGCAACAAGGTTATGCTCAAATCTCTTTGGATATTTGACCATTTCTCAATCACACATCATTGCTACTTAGGAATTGGGAAAGGGCCAATTGTAACACTTCATTGGCACCTATTCCCCCATGGGATCATTGTGCTATTAGCTTAATTAGGATTAAATCCCTTTTGTTTAAGTATTGTGTTCTTCATTTCCTAATTTTAGTTTGAATAGATGGATTTTATGGGGAATCTCTCTTACTTGTATGCATTTTCATCCAAAATCTAACCATGTTTGTTGTCTTTGTGCATTTGTAGGTTTAGGGGTTCACATTTTGGTGCTAGAAGGAGGGCTTGATCAAGAATTAATCACGTTTTTCAAAAAAATTCATGTTCTTAACTTTTTTTTGTAGGATACAGGAAAAATAGCCATGCAACGCCATATTGAGCCACCCTCATAGGTGCGGTGCCATACTGACCCACGCTAAATTTCCTAACCCTGCCATGTTTCCTTCCCGCTTGTCATTTTTTTAAAATCTCCTAACTCCATCGCGTTCACCCCCCGTGGCGCTATACTGCACTGCGTTCAGTACTGTGGTGCTGTATTGCACCGCGTTTTCTCCAAACTCTGCCGCTCCATCCTTCTCGCCTAAAAAATTCAAATTATCAAACGTGGCCACTACCAAACTACACTGCTTACCTCTATCACACCGCTTTTGCACTCTCTGTTTCTGTAGATTGCCACCCATACTCAACCGTGTGGTGCTATATAGTGCCACTTTTTCCAAACTCTGTCGCTTTTGCAAATAGGGCTGCATCCACATGGAGTAGTTTGAAATTGACATGTGCCTTTTAGATTTTGATTTTTTTAGTTTTTGACCTTGTTGGCTGCCTTTTAATCTCTGGTTCTCTATCATTTTTCAGGTTGGAAGTTCATCATGACCTCATACTTATCATGCGAAAAGTGTTTTTAAACACTCAAATATTCTTCAACACTTTTTGAAAATCTTGTAGATTCTTGTTTAAAAGGAATTTGTTGATTTCATTTTCCTTAGGAACACTAAATTTCTTTTGGGACCTAAAATAAACAATCAAATTTATTTTCAAAAGTTTCCAAGGGGCTAAAAAGAATCTTAGACAAACATACTAGATTTTGTTTAAAGGATAAGAATTGAACAAGGCAATCTCCCATTTCCTTTGGTGCTTAAAAAGAACTCATTATTTCTTTGAGGGACTTAAAATGAATATGTGTTTTTGTACCTTGCAATCTTTTTTGCAAAGTAGTATCATCTAAAAAGTTGTATGCACTTCTCTCGTGCTTCAAAGCGATCTTGAGAATCAAAAGTATTTTTGGTAACACTAAGTTACACAAAATATTGCCTCCACATTTCAATTTGGGCATTTTAAAATTGAACAAAACTTGTCTAGTGTGAGTAAACATATTGCGAGTGTTCTCCCTTTGTTTCTAAACGAAGGTTGATCGAACTACGAATATGTTTACTCACTTTTGTTTATCTTAGAGGGCCTGCCTTGTGGGAAAAAGTAATCACCCAAGGGAATGACCCAACCGAGAACATGCTAAAGCCAAACGACTTCCAACTGGTATATAAGTGTGGATTCTTGAGGAAAGTTCAAGAATCACGAGGATTATTCCGATGAGATGGACAGAAATGGACTCTCGCTGATGTTGGATAATCCCCCATGAATGGAATGCCTGCATTAGAACCCTTTGTTTAGAAAAGGCCAAAACCTTGTCTATCTTGTTGGTGCAAGAGGTCATGTCCTATGAAGCCACCCCACATATAGTTTGAAACATAATCAAGTGAGTGTTTTTGGTAAAAAGGAATTCACTAAGCCAAGATAAAATACAAATTGAACCTCATGTGTGTTGCTTCAAATGATTTCTGGCAAAGTCAAAGTCCCAAAGCCAAAGAACAAGAAGCTTAGTTTGAAAGATCATGAGGAGTGCCTTTAGAGACTCTTTGAATTTAGAGAAAGGTTGGTTTATAACTTCTACAAAAAATCTTCAAGGAATAATCTTACTTTGTATGCATTCTATTACCAATAGAATCCTGAACTATTTGAAAGATTTGCTTTCCTCACATAGGAAGTCTAGCATGTTCTTCAACACCGAGGTTTTGTAAAAAGAGTTGTGTCAAGGTTCAAGTCTAGGATCAAAGTTGTAACCCTCATCCATCTCTCCGTTAAATCAAATCTCATCCCATCAACAAACTTTTTGAGAACTTTAGAAAAATCACTCATGCTAAACTAAGGGGCTAAACCAACATCACCCTATCTTGGCTTAACACACCTAGCCAAAATAGTCAAATTTCTTGGATGAATTTACCTCTAGGATAATGCATCTTCTTGAGGTCTACTAGTTCACAGTCACCTTGATTGGCTTAATGAACCTAGCCAATTCATCCACTTGTGCAAGTTCCCCTAGGATAACACAACTTCCTAGGGACTACAACTTCACTACAATATTGTTTGGCTTGATACACCTAGTCAAACTATCACAAATCAATCCAAGCCCTAAGTAGTTTAGCATAACCCTTCAAAATTTCTTCAAAAGGTTTCACTCACTCACTTCATCCATTGATCCCATCATCATTCCCACCCTCTTTGATCTTTGACTCCCTAGTTCTTCTCTTTGGAGCCTAAAAGATTAGGATCAAATGATCCCTATTTTGCATGGTTCAAACAAGATCACAATACAAGAAGAACATGGAAAATATCAGTGAAATATCAAATTCCATGGACATGAGTCAAGTAACCTCTTAAATAAACCTTGTGAGATCAAGCAATCCCCCAAGTAACTCTCCTTTACCATCACAAAATCCTAAAGAGGAGAGCAGTGAAGAGGACATCACAAACGAAGATATGGGGATGATACAATTTGAAATGATGAAAATGGTTCAAAATCTAGAGAACCACAAAATTGTTCGTGCCATGTTCAAATACTTAAACAGGCTAGTGGAAGAAGGGGTCCAGCTCCCTTCCGACCTTGACGCAGGTGCTAGTATGGACATGTCTCTCGCAAACACATCCCCCATATCAAACATCAATCAAGAAATATCTAAAACCACCTTGGCTATCACACCAACTTCACCGAATGTAAACAAGGGGAGTGCCATGCTCTAAGAGTTGCAAAAGTATCACCTTGTGACCAACCAAAAAGTAGTCATCAACACCACACCAGATAATCCTATCCCAGTAAATCCATCACATCCATATGTCCCACTCACATTCCACAATCATATGGGTCCATCTTCATTCTGAGCAACACCGAATTATCCATTAAATATACAAACTTCTATATCACCTGGGGAAGGTAGTTTGTTTGGAACAACAAGAATCATCAACCCACTTTCATTATCTTTCTCCCAAGGGAAAGTACTACCATTATCGACCACATTTGTAGCATCTCTTGGGGTGGGCTTTCCCCCGCTACCCATCACAAGTTTCCCAAATCAAGGGAATTTTACTATCACATCTAGTCCACTCCTCTTAACAACAGCATCACAACAACAAGCAATAACCACTCAAACCACCATAGTCAATGTGGCAGTCAGTCCTCAAATCCCTTAGAACATACCTCCTCAAGCACCAAGCATCTCAACTACACCTCCAACAACCCAAATCCAAACTACCACCTCACCTATCATGACGGTTGGCACCATTCCCATCCCACCACCAATCCCACTAAAAGCCAACTTGCCAAATTCATTCACCATTCTAATCCAAACTATCCAAAAGACCAATCAACAAAGGGTACTCAAACAAAAGTAGCAAGCTCAAGCACAATCTCAAGCACAACACAAGCTCAAGCTCAAGCACAAGCACAAGCGCAAGCTCAAGCTCAAGCCCATGAACAAGCACAAGCTCAAGCCCAAGCTCAAGCTCAAGCCCAAGCTCAAGCTCAAGCACAAGCACAAGTGCAAGCTCAAGCACAAGCTCAGGCACAAGCACAAGCTCAAGCACAAGCACAAGCACAATACCAAGCGCAACTGCAAGCAATTCATCTGCAAGCATACCGACAAGCCCTGCAAGACTTTCAGGCACAGCAACAAGCCAAACAACAAGATTTATTTGCACAACAATAACTCGACCAACAACAAGCTTTGTTGGTGGAACAACAGCTAGACCAACAACAAGCTTTGTTAGCGCAACAACAACTTGACCAACAGTAGGCCTTATGGGAACAACAACAGATGGACCAACAACAAGCGTTCTTGGAGCAACAGTAGCAAGATCAACAACAAGCATTGTTGGCACAAATGCAAGCATACCAACAAGCCTTGAGTGCGTAGCAGAGCTTGCAACAAACTCCCACTAGTACTCCTCCCACCAATCAAACACCTGGAAACACGGTCATTCCCCCCAATCTAAGTAAAGATTTCGCAACATAAATCAAACTTCTCTCACAACAAGTGTTGGACTTACAAGCAAGAAAAATGACAAGAACACTAGGAAACGTATTCCCTTATCCTTTTGATAGGAGTCTCAACATGGTACGATTCCCAAAGGGATTTGAGATCCCCAAATTTAATAAGTATAACGGAACAGGTAACCCTGAAATACATGTTAGGGAATTTCAAGTGCATTGCATGGAGGTCACATATGATGACACGTATCTAATGTGACTATTCCCCCAAAGATTAACTGGTCCAGCCATGGAATGGTTTTCTCACCTACCCACGGGCATTAAAACATTTGAGGAAATCATGGAAGCTTTCCTTAAGAACTATGCTTTTAACATGGGTGTGGATGTTAGTTTGGAATAACTATCATCGCTCAAACAAAGAAAAGGAGAGTTGTTCCCATCCTTCTTGCAAAGATGGTCATCCAAGGCCAATCAGAGCAAGTGGACCATGCCAAAGGAACAACAAGTTTGCACGATAATATCCAATCTCGATGATAACTTGGCATTCTACCACGTGAGGAGGCGCATCGACATTCACTTCACTGTAGGATAACCGCCTATCCAACAACTATAATGATAAACCTTGAACATGATTGAGGAAAAAAAATATCACTAACAATGACGTGGTTGATGCTAAAGTGGTCATCAGTGCCCCCAAGCAAAACATCCAAACCCATCATCAACTGCAAAATCATAACCGCAACAATACACAGGCTAATGTAGTGGTGACACAACAACAACCACTTCCCACCAATCAAATCAACAACTTGGGTAATCAAGGAGGACCACCTCCTCGAGGCAAATATCCTCCCAAGTGGAAATTCACAACTCTTGGAGAATCGATTGAATCCATAATGAAAAAATTGGTCAAAGAGAACCTCATCAAAATCTCAAAATCCGAGCAGTATATAGAGCCCATAACCAAACCACCATGGTATAATGAGAACCTCCTTTGCGACTTTCACAAATTCAAAGGACATACCACTCCCAACTGCATGAGGTTAAAGAAAATCATCCAAGACCTCGTCAAGGATAAGGTTATCAATGTCAAGCAACCTGCCAAAAACCAAGATATAAAGATATACACAAATCTGATGCCAAACTATAATCAAGGAAATAATCAGGGGAACAATAAAGGCAAACAAAAGTATGCTAGTGCTAATCTAGTGTATGAGGAGATAGTTGGATGTGTTGATGAAATGGTTATAGTCATCAATGTCAAAGGAGCCAAAAATGGTTGTGGAGTCACCACACGAGGCAGGAAGGTCGCCATTGCCGAGGCACCAGCTAAGACCCCCATTTCTAATAAAAAGGTCATCCCTTATGAATACAATGTCATTGACCAGCTGAAGAGAACCCCCGCCCAAATCTCCATCATGGAACTATTGAAAATCTCTGCTAGCCATAGGAAGATCCTTGATGAAGCATTGGTTGCATCTACCATCTCTACCACACTTCACATAGAGCAATTTTAGGCTATGAATGGTAAAATCGTTACCCCAAACATCCTTACATTCTCTGACCAAGATTTCCCTCTACAACCATCTCATAACCGCGCACTTCACCTTCAAGTGCTGGTCCATAAAAAGAAAGTCAAAAGAGTCCTGGTGGATGGAGGTGCAAGCCTTAACATTTTTTCTCTAAAGCTCATAAATAAATTGGGATTTGTCGAGGATTCCATTAATAAGAACAAAGGCATCACAATAAGGGCATATGATGATCAAGAAAGGGTGTCTCCGGGAACTATCAAAATCCCCATCCAAGTGGGACCAGCAACTATGGAGACCACCTGTCAGGTCCTTGACCTCGACCTACCATATAACATCCTCCTCAGATATCCATGGATCCATGGAATGAAGGTGGTGGCCTCGACATCTCATCAATGCATCAAGTTCTCATATCAAAATGAGGAGGTCATTATATATGGGGATCCCGAGCATTTCGCCTACTATAAAAACTTGGAAGCCAAGTTTTACAAAATCCCCCAAGTACAAAAAAATGATGAGGGCCCATTCACCTCATACATCGGCCCAGCCAACCTCGCCTCCACTTCTGTGACAGAGACACCCGCCATCTTGGATATATTTGAAATCAAAAACATGATCCAAGACAATGGATGTGGCGACTATCGAATGAAATGAAATTCATTTGTTGTAGGAGAGTTACCACAATCTCCTAGGTCACATGGCCAACCTCGTCCAACTGAAACACTTGTCCACACTGTTAGGGCAGAGCCTTCTAGATTCCACCATTTTGGGGATCTCAATCGAGAAAATGTGGATGAGAGAGACATTTTATTATACTAGGATGAAAGGCCCACTCCCACCTTACCGATGGAAGACAGCAACAGAGGGCTACAAATGATGTTTGGGATGGGCTAGAACAGGAACAAAATCCTTGGAAGAAACAATGATGGATGACTAGAACCCATCATTGTCGAAAGAAGGATGAGAAACCTTGGCCTTGGATGTTCTCCTCCGAGTGTAACCGTACATTGCAGAGGTTCTCCCAGTCAAGCAGTCAGATCGTCTCCTCAAGTCTTGATAACCACCCTTAGACTACCGGTATCTATAGGCTTACCCCTTGAAAACTATACATTCAACATCACCGATGTTTGTAGTAGTAGTGATGACGAGGATACCATGGTAGACCTTCCCCCAATTTTTGAGAACTCCACCTTACTCATGATTAGTGCCTCACCCACCGAGCCAAGCCAAAAAACCCACCAAATCACTTTAGTATACCCTCAACTCATTGATCATGACTAATGAGGACCACCAATTCTAGACTCATTCGAAAATGATGAGGCACTCTCGGAATTCATGGGACTAAGGGATACAATTCCATGTGGGGATCACAAGGAAGGCTTCAACATCACATTAGACACCTAGGCCTACTATGGGGAGATGATTGAGTCCTTCAGTCACAAAAGAAAAATATCGAGAATAAGCTCAGAGTTATTGAGCGAAAACCACATTGTGGCACTCTCTAACCATAAAACAGTAAAAATAAAGGATGCATCCAATGGTGAAAACCTCTTTGAGGCACCAGAGGATGAAGGATTTAATCTTCCCCCTACTTCTCTACATGAAGAAAAGTCAGTAGTCCCAGCAGAGCAGTGCAATCCTGTCAACTTGGGAATGGAAACAAAGCCGCAAATTACCTTCTACGCTGAGTCTCTCCTAATAGAGGAACAAGAACTACTGGCAGCATTTTTGAGAGAAAGGAAGGTAAAATTCGCATGGACATATGCTGACATGCCAGGCCTTGATCTTTTGGTGGTGATTCACCATTTGGCTATTTACCCCGGAGCAAAGCCAGTTAGACAGAAGTTAAGAAAGATGCACCCACAAATAGCTCTGCTCATAAAAATAGAATTGTAGAAACTATTAGATGTTGGCTTCATACACCGGATTGATTATCTAGAATGGGTATCCAACCTTGTACCAGTCTCAAAACCTTGTACCAGTCTCAAAACCAAATGGGGGCATCCGCATCTGCATAGATTTTAGCGACCTAACCAAAGCATGTCCTAAGGATGATTTTCCGCTACCCAACATTGACATGATAGTGGACATCACGGTTGGACATGAGATGCTATCCCTGATGGATGGATTCTTATGGTACAATCAGATAATTATCTCAAAAGAAGACCAGCATAAGACAGCATTTACATGCCCTTGGGGCACCTACTGCTGGAAGGTGATGCCATTTGGGTTAAATAATACGGGAGCTACATACCAAAGAGCCATTACACTGATCATCCACGACATGATTCACAAAACTATTGAAGACTATGTGGATGACATATTGGCTAAGTCAAGAAAGACACAAGATCACATAGAAACTCTAAGTGCAATCTTTGATAGGCTGGAAAAATACAAGGTCAAATTCAACCCAAAGAAATGTGTCTTTGGGGTACAATCTGGACAACTATTGGGTTACATAGTATCAATGAGAGGGATGGAAGTGGACCCTACAAAGGTAAAAGAAATCCTTGAAATGGAAGCACCAAAGACACTAAAACAACTTAGAGAATTACAAGGTAGACTCCATTCCATCTGAAGATTCATAGCACAACTGGCAGACAAGTAGATTGCCTATTCACACCTACTCCACAAGGGAGTAGCATTCACGTGGGACGACAAATGCGAGTATGTGGGATGACAAATGTGAACAAGCATTCAACAAAATCAAGGAGTATCTACTTACACCACCTATGTTGATGCCACCGATCATAGGGAAACCATTGATTCTATACATCTCAGCAACAACAGCCACCCTTGGTGCCGTTTTAGCCCAACATGATGAGAAGGGAACTGAGTGGGCAATTTACTATATCAGTAGGACAATGGTGGGACACGAGCTCAATTACACATCAATAGAAAAATCTTGCTTGGCAGTGGTGTTTGCAGCTTATAAATTTAGACACTACATGCTAGCTCATCAAATTAAGTTGATTTCCAAGATCGACCCCCTCAAATATCTATTGTCAAAAGCAATGCTTATAGGTAGAATGGCCAAATCGGTTATGATACTATCTGAGCATGATATTGAATATGTAGAGCGAAAGGAAATAAAAGGAAAAGCAATTACAGATCACCTAGTAGAGGCCCCATTATATGTAGACAACCCACTCATATCAGAGTTTCTCGATGAGTCCCTTTTCAATCTTAATGCAACCGACCATTGGAAACTATACTTTGATGGTTCCCACACGCAACATGGATCGGGAGCAAGCGTGTTCTTCATCACCCCACAGGGAGATTGCATACCAAGATCCTACAAGTTGGCATTCCCATGCACAAACAATATTACAAAATACGAGGCTCTAACCATAGGCCTCAAAATTTCCGCACAGTGGTGAATCATGGAACTAAAAATCTACAGAGATTCATAGCTTATCATTAACCAAGTCAACGGTGAATACCAAACTAAGGATGATAAGCTCACACCATACAAGAAGGTGGTAGAGGGCCTCAAGGAATCATTTATTGACATCAATTTTGAGTAGATACCAAGAGGAAAAAATAGAGAAGTCGACGCAATGGCAACAATACGGATCCTTGCTTGACATCCCCTGAAACGTCTTGAAACATGAATTCTTCATAGAACAGCTTCTCATACCAACTTTCGAGGTACCAGATTCAAAATACATGTGCAAACTCATTGGTCCCAGTGATCTTTGGTACCATGACATCTACACTTATCTAAGGTTAGGAAGCCTCCCAACCGACATTACCCCAAACATCAAGCAAACCTTTGTCAAAAAATCCTTACAATTTGTCATCCTTGGAGAAACCCTCTTCCGTAGAAGCATTCATGGAACCCTATTACATTGTCTAAAACCTTAGGAGGCCTAGAATGCTTTGACTGAGGTACATAATGGCACTTGTAGTTCACATTCAAGTGGCATGACCTTGTTCAAGTAGTTACTAAGGACCAGGTACTACTGGCCAACAATGGAGAGGGAGGCACACGACTTTGTCAGAAGGTGTCTACAATGCCAGTAGCACGGAGATCTCATTCATGCACCGGCTCAAGAATTGCATCCAATTGTTACACCTTGGCCCTTTTCATAGTGGGGGCTTGATCTCATAGATAAAATCTCACCCACCTCATCTAACGGCTACAAGTTCATTATCACCGCCACTGAATATTTCACTAAGTGGGTCGAAGCAATTCCCATGACCTACATCACGGGTAAGAAGATCTCCAAGCTCATCCTGAACTACCTTATTTTCCGATATGGTGTTCCCCAATCCATCATGTCTGATAATGGGAAACCTTTCAAGAATCAGGATGTTCATGACTTGTGTGAAAAATTCAAAATCCAACACCGCTTTTCCACCCCATAAAACATGCAAGGCAATGGCCAAGCAGAAGCTACCAATAAAACCATTCTGACAATCCTCAAGAAAATAGTCAATGACTCTGGTCATGACTGGCATCTATAGCTAAATCTTGCCATATGGGTCTACCGCACAAGCATCTGCATGTGAACAGGCACCACCCCATTCTGCCTAGTCTACTAATCAGAAGCCATACTCCCTATTGAGATCGAGCTTCTGTCACTAAGAATTTCTTTGCAAAACCTCATCAAAGATGAGGAATACATGGTAAAAAGACTAAATGAGCTGGAATTACTAGATGAATGGCACATGTCTGTCCTAAATCATCTACAAGTCTATTAGAATCACCTAAAACAAAGCTACAACAAGAAGATCAGGCAATGTACCTTCCAAGGCAGTGACCTTGTGCTAAAAGAAAATCAGAAAAATGTGCCAAACTCGGATGGCAAAGGAAAGTTTTAGCCCAATTGGCTGGGACCTTTCATCATTACCAAAAGCTATAAATCAGGGGCATATCAGCTATCAACACCAGAGGGTGAGCCCCTACAGGATCCCATGAATAGCTCTCACCTCAAAAAATTTTACGCCTAAGAACTTGCAAGGTATGAAATCAAAAAATACAAAAACAATTGGAAAAAGTCCTGAAAAAATGTTTACCTTGATGAAAACCTGGAAAACAGGTGTCTTGGTGACAACAAAAAAATCAAAAGATTAAAAAATCCAAAAAAATCAGAAAAGGATTGAAAACAGTAAAGAAAAAAAATCGTCCTTTAGTGAAAACCACTTCAGTGGTGCTTTGGATAGGTACCTTGGTGAAAACCTGAAAAACAGGTGCCAAGTGTAAACAAAGCACTCCCCATCCACTAGGATCTACGTAGATCAGTCATTTGTCCCATCACAGTTCATTTATCCTCCATCTACCCATTCGATCGCATCCATACCATAGCCTGAGCTGGTGTCCATATCATATTCCACCATAGTACTACTTGACATATTCTTAAGGTCAGTTTGTCCTACCTTTTTCAAAGTAGTCTATTGCTTAAACACTAGGGACATGTTCTGGAAATTGGCAGTGGATCGGATTTGTGTATATCTTTTGCTCTCTTCCAAAATATCCAAAAATATCCAAATCATCAAAAAATCCAAAAACATCCAAATCATCGAAAAATCCAAAAATAGGTCAAAATATCAGAAAATCTTCAAAATTTATCATTGAGTCTTGTTAGTCTTTCACCTTGTCCAAACTACATCATCTTTGAGCTTGAAACGTAGGCAAGGTTGATATTTGATCATCCCTCGAGACATTTAGGTCAGTCCTTTAGGCGTTCATTGCATTGGGAATCCGTTTGCCCGTCTGTCATTTCATTGAGTCAAGTTTGTCATTAGTCAGACTATGTGGTCTTTGCGTATATAACGTAGGCAAGGCTTGTCTATGGATCAGCTCCTGACACCCCTAAGATAAGTCTTTAAGTTAGTATGTTCGTCATAAAATCTTGAAAATACCAAAAACATTGGAAAATGTGAAAAATACTAAAAAACAACCTCAAAATATCTAGAAACCCAAAATGGTGCATCCATTTCATCTTGCTTTCACTCATGATTGTCATCACTCATAATAAATTCAATTGTCTCCTTCACCCTTTGGTGAGTCAGTCAGAAGCAAGTTCAGTAGGTTCAAAAAGTGAACACCTAATCATCAAAGTCTCAAAAGTCTAAATCAGTGAGCAAGCAAGTTGGTCAAGTCAGAGTATCAATGGCTTATCACTCAATCAGTCCCATCAAAATCACAACATGTCCTAGGATGAAGCTTTCCCGCGATGGACATAAGCATCAGGTACCTAGTAGTAGTTAGTCTTGGCTAGCGGTATGAAGAACATTAGCTTGTTTGTTTACTCTTTCTTGGTCTTTTAGACTTATCTTGTTTGCGCTCATTCCAAGGAACTCTCGATGATGCCTAAACAAAACAGTTTTAGAGAGAAAGGAATGGGGGCAATGATAATTATATTTTTTATTTGTTGTACTTGTGGGATACATTTATAAAATAACTTACTCATATATGCTTTGTTTGGCTTGTGGAGAGGATGTTTTAGATATCTTGTTGACCACATAGGAAAGCTTGCTTTTTTGTGTTTTGGCCCAAGATGTTTAGAATGTATGAACTACATCTTGAATGAAGCACGTATGTTAAGTGCAAACAAGAATACTCCTATTTGATTGACAAATCAAAGTCCATCACACTGGGTACAATGCCATCCTGGTCCTTTATACCTTGATGCATCGCACCTATGTGTGTTATCAAACATATTGCAATTGAACTTTTGAAAATCCCAACTCCTAGCAATGCCAACCATCATCATCTGAACTAACTCTCTGATCTTTAGTTCTTCTATCTTCCTTCCACACTAACATGGTATCATAATAGTAATCAAAAACATCGCCAATGCATACACTCTACATCCACATGATCATTAGCATAAAAAGCACATTGCATCAAATCATTATCTTAAGTTGTGAGGAATAATATAATTTTTTTATTTTAAGCATCCTAAGAAAGCATTTGCATCCATTACCATTTACATATCATTATGCTGTCATTAACATCTATTGCATCCATTAGATCATCATTAAAAGCATACAAAAGACACAAAAATAAATGCATCCATACATCATAGGAACATCTCATAACATGATAATAAAAACTACTTATCATACATTTGCATCCATACATATCACGAAAGGCGAGCCATCTCATATATATATCATCAAAAAATATACTGTTATGATACAAATTGGATCAATTTTCCATTGAATATGTGGTACAATAGGGGCAACAATATGGCCCATGTGTCAAAACTGCAAAACTGATTAAAAAAGGGATAGCCCTGCTGGCTGTGTCCCTCCCCCTTTGGTCTATCACCGTGGTCCTTTGTTGGTTGTCTCCCTGTCTGCTGGGAGAAATTTGGCACTCTGCTTGCTGAGGGCACTGCCTGTCAGTAGTGCTGCCAGTAATACTCAGCCTCTCTGATGGCCTCTCTATACTCTTGGATGTCAACTGATCAGCACTGGGATGTGGAGGCCATGCTCTCTAACTATCACCATTGGCCCATCTCCTAATCCCTCTTGGACCATGCCTAATCTCTCTTGGCTGTAATGACAATAACCTGCTGTCGAGCCACATCCCGCTCTACTGTTAGAATCTGCACCTGACCCTATAGCTACTGAATCAATGCATCTCATGCATCTGGCTATGCTGCTAGTGGTGCTACTGGTGTGCCACTGGTTGTACCACTAACTGTACTACTGGCTGCTACTGTGGGACTACTAGTGGTTGCCCATCCTACCCTATTGGCTACTCTGCACCTGCACCTGCCTAACCTTAGCCTGCTAACCTACCCCTGGCCCTGTGACATGGAAGCACTATCCTTGGCGCTATCAATCTCAACGGAGGTCGAAACCATACCCTATATGCTGGAGTCACCCCTACATCTATTGGCCCCTAATCATATAGCCGTGACTAAGCCACTAACTTTCTAAAAGATGACACTACCTCCGCTGCTCGAATCGGCTCTCCCCATATTGTCTCCCTGGCTGTGCTGGCAAAGATGGTCATGCATTGAGCATTAGGAATATCCTACACCTCACTGAACTGCTTGGCTAGTCTATCAGGTAGGTATCTCTTGACCATGGAATGCTCTCAACCCTACATGAGTCTATCTTGTTGAGCAAAGAAGAGCTCCTCTACATCATCGTACTACAACCCTATACCCATCGACGACCTCCATATAAAAATTGTCATCTCATCTAGAACCCGCTGCCAGTAAGGTATACTATTTGTGCCTATGTGGGTGAAGTGAATCTCTGCCCCACCATACCGCCACACCACCAAATCATCAATATCTATAACAACTAGAGTCACAATGGGGCGAAGCACTGAAATCCGCTCCCATGCCCAAATATGCAGAAGGGTAACTCTGGCCCCAAGGGCCCGGCTATCCAGATAAGAAAACTTGTGTAAATCCCTGTACAATGAGGCCAGCAATACTGGCCCCCAGGTTAAGTGCTCTCTGTGAATGCACATCCACTGCCATGCCAATCCCCAACTTGGACTGAAATATTGGCCATGCTGATCAGGGGCTACAAGACCAAAAATGATCGCAGCCACAATCAATCTATAGGTAGGAGTAATAACCTGGTATCGCTCCAAATCTATCTGACCATCACAAAGCACTAGGTCAGTAAGGCCCGTGACATTGAAGCAAGCATCCCTACCCTCCTCTAAATCATAAATCACTTGAGCTTCGTAAATGGGTAGCCGTAGGATGCACCAGACATCCTCAAGTGTAATGGTGGCCTCGCTAGTAGGAAGGTGAAAGGATGATGTCTCCCTGTGCCATTGCTCAGCCAAGGCATGCATCATACCTAGATGTGCCAGAATAGGGGGGACATATGCAACATACCACAGCCTGAGAATCCCAAGCTACTCCTAAAGATAAACATGCATCCCCTGTAGTCTCTCGAGTATCGGCCACCGGTGCTCCCTCGAATCAATAGAATTATCACTCTCTTGCACAAGGAAGGATATCACATTAGTTCCCCTAAATAAAATCTGCTACCTATAGCACGTTTCGCATTTGAAACAGTAAAACCAGTGCTATTCTCAAAAGTGGCTCAGTTTGCCATGTACCAAACTGCACCGTGTGGTTCAGTTTGATACCCCATTTTCACAAACTTTGCTGCACAGTGTTGTTTGTGCATGCGGCTGACTTTGGCCCCCAAAACCCTAAGAAACCTAACTAAGCCACACGATGCTCTTTGCAAAAGTGGTTCTATATAGGACTAAGCGGCCCCGAATTTGTAGTTTCTATAGTGCCAAATAGCGTTGCGCCACTTTGACCTAACTAAAACCCTAATTAATGCACGGAAAATGAGAAAATTAAAAGTTGGATAAGGGTACATACCATGGGTCCTACAGTGACTAGCCACTGGTGTACCCGTACCCACTCCGACACGTGTAGGGGAAGCTGCTGTTGCGCCATCTCGACCAAGTCTTAGAGCTGGAGATGTCAAATTTTCAGAAGTTGTAATTGCAAATGTATTGAAAGTGACCCCTTGATGACTATTAAGTTAAAAATTAGGGTTTTTTGACCTAATTTAACTTTCCAACTAGGGTTTTGGTCCCTTGATCCCATTTTCATCCAACTGAGAGCCATTCTGCATCCTTTCTAGCATTTTGATGCACTTTTTCAGCATTTTGGGGCATTTCTAGCCTGTCAGACACCTTATCCACTCTTTTTTCATGAGATCATTCAAAAAATTAAAATTCTCGACCGATCTCTTGAGGGGGCAATATCCAGCAATATCCTTTCACTGGGGCAGCAGTGGGGCATCTAAAAAAATTAAGAAATTTTGAACTTTGATCACAATAGTTTATTCTTTGAAACAATGCAACAAGTACATTGCTTCAAAGAGGGGCAAAATGTAGACATGGAAAATGTACATCTTCAGTTCGACACACTTGATCCTGATTACTAACATCATTTCTTCCTGAATCAAACCGTCAACACTTTATCTCCTATTCTGCCTCTTAATCCAATGAATCATTATTCATCTGATTAAGTCTTCTTCCTCCAGTGATTAAATTAATCAATTTAATTTAATCAATCTTACATCCCTGTTTAATTACATAAATTATTTAATTTGATTAAAATCTCTAAAGTCCTCTTATTAAATTAAATAAATTAAACCTTATTTGATTTAATCTAACATTATTATCTTTAGTTAAATAAATTAAAGCATTTATTTAATTAATCTTTTCCTCTCAATTCTCGACTTAAATCAATTCATAAATCTAATTCTAAATTGTCACATCATCTAATTCTTCATTAAATTAATCAAAGCCTTGATTAAGTTAATCTCTTTCATTAAAATCCTCTAGAGAATGCAAGTTGCACAATAAATCAATTACTTTGATTTATTAAATTCTATTTTCCCTCACAAGGCATCTAAAGGGAATATTCCCCCATTTGAATTCAAAAAGTCCAAGTGGACTTGGTCCTTCCAACAAGGCATTTAAGGCCTCTTACATGTCTTTGACCTTGAGCCAAGTGACATTAACTTCATTTCCCTTCCCTCTTCAACAAGTCATCTCACTAATTGAAACTCAAATCAAATGCATTTATGGGGCACTTTAATCAAAACTTACACAAACATTAGCCATCCACATGGTGACAAGTGGCAGTCAACCATTGGATTGAAGGTTAGTCCCACATTGCTCAAATCTCAGTTTCTCTTCCAAATTGAAAGTTACAAATTGGAGACTTCTCTCCTGATTATCTATCCACAATCTTCATGCAAAGTTAATCTCTCTAATTGAGAACTAATTTTGCTCATTTCAATCAACCATTCATCATCTTTCAAGATTTGCAACAAGGTTATGCTCAAATCTCTTTGGAGATTTGACCATTTCTCAATCACACATCATTGCTACTTAGAAATTGGGAAAGGGCCAATTGCAACACTTCATTGGCACCAATTCCCCAATCGCATCATCATGCTATTAGCTTAATTAGGATTGAATCTCTTTTTTTTAAGTATTGTGTTCTTCATTTCCTAATTTTAGTTTGAATAGATGGATTTTATGGGGAATCTCTCTTGTATGCATTTTGATCTAAAATCTAACCATGTTTGTTGTCTTTGTGCATTTGTAGGTTTAGGGGTTCACAGTATTCAAGCCCTATTACTTGACAAGATATGGAAGCTTTGTTATTTTGGTAAGAAATAAAGATATGAGCACCAAATCTGGAGAGAAGGAGCTATAGACTAGGCATCTCAGGGCTGCAAAGCCCTTTTTCAAAATTAGGGTTTTAGACTAGGGAACCTAGGGGCGGGTGCAAAATGTTAGGGGGCCAAATTATGAGAAAAAAAATTTAAAAAATTGAAAAGCCATAACATGAGTGCATTATAATATGTTCAAGTTATAACATGCTTAGTTTATAACACACTCGATTTACAGCATGCCCACATTATAACGTGTTTGATTTATAGTGCGCTCACATTATAACACGCTCGATTTATAATGCACTTGATTTATAATGCGCTTGTGTTATAGTGTGCTCAATTTATAACATGCTCACATTATAACATTCCCACATTACGGCTTGGTATGATCGATCTCCTAAGCTGGAGTCACACTAATCCTATAATGCACTTGTGTTATAATGCGAGCACATTATGACTCTTTATAAGAAATAAAAAAGTAAATCCAAATAATTTTAACTATCATATTTCTTCATCCATGGATTTTAAACCTTGCCAAGGTGTGCTCACATTGTACAGACCTCAAATTGATTAATTTTATTCATCGAATTGCTACTATTTCTTTTCCAAAATGTCACCACATCAATGGAAAGCTTAGAGGAGTAAGCTTTTATTAGTTATTTTGTGAATTTTTTTTCAATTATGTAGATTTAATTTGTTATTTATTTTAATTTATTTAATTATCAAGACTTGAAAATCCACATAATTCTCCTCCTCAAAATCCTTCTCCTCCTCATGAACAACACCAACAAAATCCTGTTGAACAACCATAGCAATAAAATCCTCCAACAATTCCTCATCATTCTCCTAGAAGTCAACAAAATTTAATGGGGGAAATTGAAAACAACAAATAATAAATTGACAAGTTAATTGTGAGGTTGAACGATCCTGTAAGTTCAACCTCAGAAAGAACCATGCTTGAAAATTCACTTCAAGCCATGTTAACACATGTAGATGCAATTCACAAGAAATTAAGTGGTTGGGTGAATAAGATGCAGGAGTCTAGAGATTTTCATGTAGATAAACTATCATACAAACAAGAAAAAAATTACAAAATTACAAAATATGACTTGTGCTCCCTATTCACTCACCTGCGTACAAATCAAACTCTTGAACTTAATAGCAAGAGGTTTCATATCCATTGGTGTATCCACCAAGGGAGCAATAATTTTTTTTAGAAGAAGTGGTGGATGGTTTTTGACCATCCTCCATACAAAAATAGCAAGGTCCCCCAATATTTATTGATGAAACTCTACAACGAGTTCATCCTCAACAAAATCCCTAACTATTTTGATATGCGAGACTTTCAAGGGAGAGGTGGTGGTTCGGGACATGATAAACCAAGTTCACATTAGGAACCTCAGTGGCAAGGGAGATGAGCACTCACTAGGTTGGCTTATGAGCATGTTTCTATCCCTTCGATTATGAAGGAGAGTGTTGATATGGATGCTCTATAGTCTATTAGTTCTCTAACCCAGAGTATCATCAAACATGCGAGTCTTGTTGTACAACGTCAGCCAAGGGAGAGTTCGAGGGGTAGGGTTCCACCTTATTCTTTCCATGTTTGTGGGTCAACTTGTAAATATGACCCCACATATAGTGAGGAGGCTAGTGTGTAGGATACTTCTATAGCTACGTAGTTGCCGATGGTAGATGTCATCTTGAATGAGGCTTTTGGCCTTGATACTCAGGTAAATTTTAGCATTTGCATTGAATTTAATTATGAAATTTCATTTTTT
Source organism: Sequoiadendron giganteum (assembly GCA_007115665.2). Taxonomy (NCBI): domain Eukaryota; kingdom Viridiplantae; phylum Streptophyta; class Pinopsida; order Cupressales; family Cupressaceae; genus Sequoiadendron; species Sequoiadendron giganteum. Next base: position 360,045,866 of record CM021102.1, on the reverse strand, counting down.
GAAATGAAATATTAACTAATTTAGTTTAATGATTGTAATAAAATAGTGTTGATATTGTTTTAACCAGCCCTCCACCTATTTATTACTCCACTGCATCTACTGTCAAGATATGTAACTAGTAAAAAATTATAAATATTACATGTCTATATCATTTTTATATGAATGGTATTCTAATATCTAATTTTTGATGTTGAATAGGTTAATATTGGAGGTTTCATGGCAACACTTGCCAATGCCAGTGGAGTACAAATCTTCACTCAGGTAATAGAATAAAGAGTAACTAATGAATTTTACTTAATATATTTGTGTATTTTATATTCATATTGTTGATTGCATTGCATTGCACATCTTTAAAACTCAAAGAATTACTTCACATTCCATAACTAATGACTAGATGCTGATAGATGACAAATTTTCAATTGCAATATAGTTTTTTAGAAATTCAACTTAAGAAATGATGTAATTACTTCACATAGCATAACAAATGACTAGGAGCAGCTTCCAATTGTATTTTCTTATCATGACATTCCATGAGATCACATTTTATTGAGGCATTTTTTCAAAAAATTCACTACATTCTCTATGCCATGGATGCTTGTAAAAAATCTATGAAAGAATAATAGTAAGCAATAGCATAGACAAGACAATGAGTTATTTGAAAAAATGCCTCAAAGAAATGTGGTCTCTTGGTGATGTTCATCACCATGAGACCACATTTCTTTGAGGCATTTTTTCAAACAAGACCCCGCCTTGTCTATGCTACCACATTTTCTATACATTTCTAATATATAATTTTATCAAACAGTTCACTTCCTTGCCGCTATGGCTAAAAGCCTAATATAGGTGATTTCCATAAAACTATGGATGTTTGGAAAAAATCTATCAAATCATAATAGTAAGCAATAACATAGATAATACAATGATTTTTTTAAAAAAAATCCTTGAAGAAATGTGGTCTCATGGTGATGGAATTCCTTTTTATCACCATGAGACCAGATTTATTTGAGGCATTTTTTCAAACAACTCACTTCCTTAAGAATAGAAACCAAGCCTTTAGCAAAAATTCCCCTCTAGATCATTTTCAAGTCCTCATCCTCACCCTCAATTTACCAATCCATGGAAGCTTCCACTTCTTATTCAACTTTCATATCCCACATCCTTAAAATCCACATCACCCCACTATTACCAAGCAAGGTCATCCCATATCTCTCATAATAACTTCCTCCAAGGACTATTTGCAAAGGTGGTTGTTTCCCCATGCAAAAACAAAGTGGTACAATATTCCCATATCATGCATCCACCTTCATCACCCCCACATCAAGATAAACCCTAATACCCTAAATCCTAAATGAATCCCCTATCAATCCATCTATTCAAGTTGAAGAGTATATAAAAAATTCCTCCCTCATGACACCATGCATTTCAAATTAACTATGTCCATCTCCTAATCCAAAGCATGATAACATAGATTACCCTCCATATAAATATGAAGGAAGCCCTTCTCCATCATATGAACCACTTCCATCTCAAGATCCCATTTCTAGTGAAGAAAAACATATCCATTCCATCTCACCTAATGGTATCTTTCCATCTCAAGAGCAAGATATCCCTTCATCCCCCCTCTCACAATCCCCTCTCCCCCACTTCTTCTAATGGAATCCTTTTGTGTCCAGATCAAAGTACCTCTTCCACTCCATTGTATGATTTCTCTCAGAATGTGATCTCAAATTACACATTCCAACCCATCTAATGGTCCCCTTCCCCTCATGATCAAACCACCCATCCCTCTTCATCCCATGATCCCCTCCATGTCATAGCCAATACTACACTATGCCATCCACTCCATCCCAACATAATAGCATAGAGAAGGAAATAAAATGTTTGAAAAAATGCTTCAAATAAATGTGGTCTTACGGTGATGGAATGTCATGAAAAAATAAAATTGTATGGCATTCCATCACCATGAGACCACATTTCTTTGAGGAATTTTTTTCAAATAGTTCACTACCTTCTCTATGCTACCACAATTTTCATACATGTCTACCAAAGAATTTTATGAAATAGTTCACTGAATCACTACTATGGATAAAATCCTAAAATAGGTGCTTTCAAACAAGCTACAAATAGGGGAAATAGTCAACATAATAGTAAGAAATATATAGTTCAATAAGTAATGAAAATATTTTTTATTATCTCATACATTATAAGCCATGACCTGTATCACTATTCCACTTTTTGTGATTGAATAATTTGCTATTTTATTTTTAGATGATGGAAGTGAAATCACCTCTAGATGTGGATAGGGTAATGGAGAAAGGTGTATCTTGTGCAATATATAGCTTGATGCCTCTCATAGGGGTATAAGGAAGATTAATAAATTTTAAATTGAATTCATTGTTATAGCTATTAGTTAGTGAAAAACCAAATGATTATTGATTCTTAGTTTAATTTATATTTGGATGGTTTCTATAGGACTTGGGCATGCCACAACATCACCATGTGAATCTTTCACATGAGGAGAGAGATCTTCTAGTGGTGATAAGTGATTATTTTATTAAATATATCATTTTTTATAATGTAATTTCTATATATTAATGTATTTACTTGTTATTGTAATAGCTAAAGCTTGATGAGGAACTAAACCTTAGGAGGAGGAGCCCTCGAGTTTAGGTTAAACAAGTGTCATATGCATCACCATCCACCTGACCACCAAAGGCCACCTATTTTTTTCATTCACCTAGAGGGCAATGAATTTTGAGTGAGGTCCTTTGTTGTATGCCTATATGGCATTTTTGGACATATTTTGTATTGCATATACTTGACATTGTATTCCTATATGGCATTCTTGTAAGCCTATATGGCTATTTTGTATATATTTTATGCTTATATTTACATATATTGATGTATTCCTACATGGCTATTTGGTCAAAAGAAATATTTTTTATTGATGGTGTCCATATTTATATTATAAATCCATGCTTCAATAGATATGAGTTGTGTGTATTCAATTGTATACTTTACAACTTATGTGTATGCTTTGTGACTTACGTGTATTCCAATGTATACTTTGTGACTTACTTTTTTTCATGTGCTTGCCTTGTATTCATGTATATACTCTATATTCATGTGTACATACTTCATCACTTACATGTATTTGAGTACTTGTGCTTCACTTATTCACATGTATTCTTCACTTATTCACATGTATCCTTCACATATTTTGTGTATTCTTCATGGTTCCAATGTATAATTCATGTGTTCCCATGTATTCTTCATGATTTATGTGTATACTTCATGGATACATGTGTATTCTTCATGCTTCTTGTGTATATTTTACGTATTATATGTATTCATGTGCATAATTCATGCTTCTAATGTATAATTCATGTGTTCATGTGTATTCTTCATGATTCATGTATTCACATGCATTCTAGATGATGTTTACCCTTTTTAGCCTAGTCTTTCAGTGTTTTCATTGTAATATGAGATAATATGAACTCATAGTTAGATCTGACTAACACTGTTGTCCATGAAAAATGCAGCCATAAAGCACCTACAATATGAGGACCAACAAGGTCAATGTTTCAAAGTCATAAAAGCTTTAATCATTGTCTTTCATTTTCTCACAGTCTTGACATTTAGCATTTGGTTAGCCCTAGAATTGCTCATTGTTGTCCTTCATGTTTTGTCTTGAATATTTATTAATTGATTCTAAATAAATTTCTTAGTTGATGCTAAACAACTTCAATATTTCAAAAAATGATTCACCAAAGATTTATCATTTACTTATGTGCTAATTCAATGTTCTATGATATTGAATGAATATACAAAAGGCTACACAAGTATACTTCCCACCACTATGCATTCCATCTAGATCTTATATTCGTTATGCAACTTTGTGCATTCTCAAATGCATGCCTGCAATGCTTATAGGCCAAATTTCACATTCCTTTTATGTTAATGCTAACATGTGGCCCTTGGAATCCATAAGATAATGGTATAGTAAATAAGCACATTGCTTCTTTCAATTTTATATTAGTAAAGTCTAATGTTACTTACTCTTGTAAGTAAGAACTATGCTTCTAATAAATTGAACATATCATTCATATGGTTTCTTATGTGCTTCAATTAATAAATTAGTTGGATGAAAGTAAGAAAGTAAATAACTCAAACACACATTGAAAGAGGGATTTTCAAAAAAAATGTTGAAATAAGGTAGCATTGGTCAGATATAAATGATGATCGAATATATTCAATATCATCATTTTTATATATCGAAATCTGCTACATCCCAAGTATATTATCGATCTTCATTTAGAAGTTATCACTTGCAGATTATTGGCTTTACATGTCTTTCATAGAATCCTGATCAGGCATCATTATCGGTGATCATTTCTAGATTGGATATTATTATTTATTTGTGTGAGATAAGTTTAGATCGATCCTAGTAAACATTCATGTTTATTAGATAACTAACCCCGATTAGTGATCGAGTGGTTAGTTGGATGAAAAGGCACAAATTCATGAGATACATCCCATGAGCGGACATGCCTCCACTTTGTGGAGACATGTCTGCTCATGGGACATGTCTCTCCATTTAATATTTAATGTAGATCCAATCCATAATTGAAGACATTGAAAATATAAATGTTTTTCTCTTGAGGATTGAATACCATTAAAGTAAATTAAGACTTGAAATTCATGATCAAAACTTCCAATATTTATATAGCATCAACTTCATAGTTATTAGGTTCAATATTATGTTTATAATCTAAAAGTAATTTAATCACAATAACATGGTATCAGAGCCACGTTAAGAAAGATCTGATTAAATCCAAATATCAGATTATTTAAAATCATATTTTCTCTTGAAATCGCAAACACATTTCATTCTTCATTATGTCAAGTGTAATCAGATTTGAGGATCGTCTTGAAGGTGCAAACAAATTTACATCATGGAAATTCAAAATCATGATGATTATGAAGGAAAATAAGTTTGACTCATTTATGAAAGAAAACAAGATAGAACCAGAGAATGATCTGGATAAATCTCAATGGATTGAGAAAAATGAGAAAACTATTAAAATTATAGTAGATGCAGTTAGGGACCATATAGTACTCATTCTATCTAAACATGAGACTGCATATCTAATGTTTAAATCCCTTGAAAGAACCTTTGAAGTAAACGATACCAATAGGACGCTTGCTCTAAAGAGGAAACTTAATCATGTTCAAATAAACAAGGGATAATCTATTAATGCATATTTCATGAGAATCAATGAACTAAGAAGTCAACTGTCAACAGTTGAATATCAAATTGATAGCAAGGAGTTAACACTAATAGCTCTAGGTGGCCTACCAAACTCATGGGAGACATTTTTCCAAGGAATAAGTGCAAGATCAAAACTCCCTAAATTTGATTGGCTTACAAGAAGAAACAAGACTAATGACAAAAGGAAAAAAATTGAAACCCATAGATGAGGATATTCATGTGCTAAACACAAATTCTCATAAGAAAGGTAAGAAGAAAAAATTAAAGAGAAAGAAGAATTCTTATGGAAAGGCATCATTCAAGAAAAGGAAATACATCTCCCAAATACAATGTTTCAGATGTGATCAATATGGACACTATGCAATGAAGTGCCCTGATCGAAAAAAACAACAAGCATCCTTTGCTAAAGTTGGATTGACAAATACAAAATATGATTCTGAGAAATTTGTCTTCTACTCAGCATTATCAAGCCAAGTATCAAACAAAGTCAATAACTAGGTAATTGATAGTGGTTCATCAAGGCATGTCACAGGATTCAAAGAACACCTAGATACTATGATAGAATAAATTGATGAAGAAGTAACTATTGGGGATGATTCTACACATCCAGTAAAGGGGATTGGAACTTGCACCATAAATTTGAAGTTTGGCCTCTCTCTACAACTCACTGGAGTATTGTTTGTACCAAGGATAAAGATGAACCTAATATCCATTTCTACTCTTGAAGACAATGGATATAGGGTTATCTTTATGGATGGAAAAGTTTTGGCATGGCCAGAGAACTCCACTATAAAGAAATCACAAACTATAGGTATAAGACAAGGATATCTCTACAAACTGTGCACTTACACTAATCAAGCCCTTATTCATGAGACCTTTGACTCAAATGAAATTTGGCATCGAAGATTAGGACATATTCATTTATGTGCCCTACCTTCAGTAGAAAAATTAGTAACAGGATTTCCCAAACTAAAACAAATTCATGAAGGAGCATGTAAAGGGTAAGCCCTACAAAAGAATACAAAGGGGACCTTCCAAAATAGTTTGAGTAAAACCAAAAATGTATTAGAACTAGTACACTTTCACTTATGTGAACCCATGTCTGTACCCTCCATGGCAGGATTATTATATTATGTAATATTTGTAGATGACTTCTCTAGGACGACCTGGATATATTTTCTTAAATGTAAAGAGTCAATAGAAATCCTTAAAAGGTTTAAGGAGTTCAAAGCTCTTACAAAAAACTTTTTGAGGAATAAAATCAAAATACTAAGAATAGATAATGGGAAGTAAGACACCTCATAAATCTTTAGGGAATTTTGTGTAAATGTTGCTTAAGAGGGAGTTTATTGTAGCCTACAATCCTCAACAAAATGGTGTTGCTGAGAGGAAAAATAGAACTATTGTAGAAGCTGCTAGAGCAACGTTGTTCAACCAAAACATGGAAACTTAATTTTTGGCAGAAGCCTTTAGGACAGTTGTCTACATTCAAAATAGATGTCCCCACTCACATCTAAATAACAAGACTCCTGAAGAAGCATTTACTGCTGTAAAACCTGACATAAGTCACTTAAGGATCTTTGGTTGCCCTGTCTACATTCATGTACCTAAAGAAAAGAGATATAAATTAGAACCTACTAGAAAGAAAGGGATATTTGTGGGCTATAGTGAAACCTCGAAAGCTTACAGAATATACATATCCAGACCATAAAAAATTGAACTAAGTAGAGATGTCATCTTTGAGGAAGACATTGCTTACAAAAGGGAAAAGAGTTCTAATGAGATAGAAATTCAAGATTCTCCTAAAATCGTGGAGGAGGATCCTGCTCCTGAGATTTAGAGGGAGTATCCTGAAGAAATCATAAATGAAAACCAAACTGCTCCAGAAGAGAATCTTAATACCAACAGCAAGAGGAGACCACTTTGGGCTAGAAAGATGATTGAGGAAGTTGAGAATTATACAACACCCAAAGGAACTTTTAGAGAAAGTAAGAGACCCAAAAGATTCTCAAGCTATGTTGCCTTAATGAATGAGATCATTAGTTCAGAACCAACTAGTGTTACGGAAGCTCCCAAGCATAAAGTATGGAAAGATGCTATGATGGAAGAGTATTAGTCCATTTTGAAAAATGATGTATGGGATATAGTACC